>CANXYI011990938.1:0-19788 GCA_948208565.1 Hura crepitans
CTTTTATGCATACCAACTAATCTTTTTACATAGTCCAAGGTCATTATAGCACCATATTCATCTCCAATGACTATATTGTCATACATACGCACACTTAATAATTGATGAATTTCACACACATGTTACATATTTTAATGAATGCATTTCACAAACTTATATGGATTGTACATTTAACATCAACATATGCATTTTATTTTAAATATAACACATTAGACTTCTATATACCAACATTCAATTCCATCCAAAACCTATAAAAGTCTCTACTATAATTATTAACTTTCGAAGTCTTGAATTACCCTTATTCCTTACTTCATCCTCTTTTAACCAAATTCCTCAATAAAAACACATAAAGAATTACTCAATTAATACCTAAACAACTAATCCAAAGGCCCATTTTCTAATTCAATAAGTTTAAATCCCTATTAATTAAACATGTGAATCATATAGTCAATCTGAATCTCCTAACATTCAAAATAATAAAACATGAGAAATAGACGGGAATTATATACCTTTTTAATCTTTTAAAAATGATGTAGCATTCTCTATAATTTTTCTTAGTACTAAAACCCATTCCCACAATAGCAATACAACCACTATTCTGTTATCATGTAAACATCCCCATCCGCTGCTGCCTATGTTGCTACAATAAGGCTATCACTCTTAGAAATCCAAGCTAATTAGGTCCTTTTGCCACAAAACATCATCATTACAATGACAACTTAGCTATTGTTCTATAATTCTATGAGTAGCATCTTTCATTACTATAAACACTATTGCACCAGTCTATTTTATGTATAATAGCTAGCAACTATCATCTCTCTCTCCACTTATAAAACTTCTCACTACCAAACACTTTCCTATAGCCTATAATTATAGCTAATGAAATCCAAAACTAGCAACCCACTGGCATTCTAATACTTATTTCTAGAAAAGAAATTAGTGACTTTAATAAAAAATGAAATAGTAGCTAACTTTCTTTCTCTTCTCACTTTCTTATTACATTTCCCCATCAACTTACTCCTTTATCATTGCAATCATCCACCAACAGCGTACAAAACCCCTTACTTTATTCGCTCACTAGACCTGAATAAAGACCAACGCACCAACCGATATCCAAATAACTCTTATGGAAAACCATTAACAAATAAAAATCTTTTCATTAATATTAAATCATTTTTTGCATGTACAGAGTTATTAAAAGGCAAAATATCAAAAACAAATTTTCAAGGAATACTATTAGGGTCCTTGTGTTGAAATTTTGGTAGCATAACAACTTTATTGAGCACTATCCCAAATAGTAACCTTAATTAAAATAACACTTCTAATATATCTCATCACATCTCCTCATCATCAGGGATAATCTGACCCTCTAATATATCTTGACATACTCAATCTCAGCATACATCAAGAATGCATAAGGAAGAGATATCATACAAGTCAAGCAATAATACATAATCTAAGTAAGAAAGTTGGAATATTTTTTTAAAAGAGTTACATATTTAGGTTCAGCAAAGATTAGGCCCAATCCCTTAGTTACATAAAAGTGGCTATATACTATTACATCACCTTATCATACTTAAGAAAGTAAAAATACCAAAAGAATTCTTCTGTTAATGAGTCTTCTAGTATTGAGGCTTTGACTCTAATTTACTTTCCTTAACCTACACATCATAAAAAAAATGAAACACTAAGCAAATGCTTAGTGTTGTATTTATTTTAATTTATATATACTCATATGCATATTATGCAAAAGCATTAAACACATAGATTTTATACCAAAATATGATTATGCATAACACTCTATAATTATACACATACATTGTAGTAATAATCTAAATCAATTTTGAATAATAAACATGTATAATTACAAATCAATAAGGAGCATAAATAATCTTATATTCCACATATAATCACAACATTATTTAGTAGCTCATTCTTAGCATATGAGCAAACTTTAACTTAATATATCAAAATTCTTATCTTTATATTAAAATAATCATGTCATGCCCATACCAAAAGATAATAGCCCAAATTTAGATAAGGGGACAAGTAGTGCTTAGAGGTAAAATTGTAATGCTTGTGAATCAACACTCCATGAACAGTACCTTTGATGCTAAAAAAGTGTGCCTAGAGTGTTAGATGACCTTTGTGAGGCCCAAGATGGGGTGTACTAGACATGAAACATTAGGGGGCTTGAAAATGATGAAAATGGCTTAATTTAAAGATTTAGCAAAACAAATAAATTATTTTACATTGTAATTTAATAGGCTATAGGCTCAGCTAGATTTGAGCTAGGAATAACCCAAGATTTGCTCGAACGGACCTAAAACTACCATACCTTAAAGGTCAAAAATCCCCGTAAGTCCATTGGTGAAGGAATTTTAGGTTTTGTATGTTAATCAAAGTAGATGGTTAAGTATCCTGTCAAGGGAATTCTACCTTGAAATTTTATGAGCCTTCAAACGGGACCAACCAAAGATTTTTCAAATAAATACAATGATTTTTAGAGGTCTGAGTGATTTATAAAAATTCCCCAAAGTTTCTATCAAAATTGACCAATTTCGAGATGCTCGGGTGCCATATGGCCACACTAATGCTACCTTAGCCACTATAAAAAGCCCTGTGGTGACACTTAGATGCCTATTTGGCATGTCACCCCACCACAAACCCATTTTATTCCTTTCATCCTCTTTTGCACCCAATGCCACTTTTACCTTTAATCCCCCATTTTCATGGCTTCTTAAAGCTAAAACAACCATTAAATCTCACAAAAAATTCCTTTTATATGTTTTAAATTAATTTTTAAAGAGATTAGAGGTTAAAGAAGTTTATAAAGCTCAAGGAAATTTAAGAACATTCTAGTGTACATAAAAGGGTGCTTGGAAACCAACATTGATGTGTAAGTGTTTCCTCACTTTTTAATTTATTTCCTATAGAATTTTACCACTCTATGAATGCTTATACTCTTGGATTTACATTTAAGGACCTATAGGATTTTTTATGATTTTTCAAATGAAGGGTGGCATGTATAGAGACTAAACAAAGTGAGGGGGAAACAAGGTCCTTTGTAAGCTTGAGGTATGGGAGAAGTCTTCTTTATTAAAGTGGTATGTGAACTTAGAGCATTGAATGCATATAATTTTAGATTTCATATGTAATAGGAGTGAGAAACCTTGTATAGAAATAATGGAATTCATGGTTAATGTGTTTGTAATTATGAATTAGGCATGCATTTGTACTAATTATATGTGGAACTAATGATTGGAATGCTAATTTGATGAAAAGAAATAATGGAAAGGTAACTTTCTCACTTGGCTGAGAGGTATGAGTGTTGTGTGTGGTGTGTGTATAGCCTGATTAAGGTGAGGTTGGCATGATTTCTAAGGTGTTTGATATTAAAATGCATAAAGTGTATTGGTATATGGTTGAAAATAGGAGTATTGATGTTAGGCCTTAGTTGGTTGAGAGGTTGCCTTGGTATGTAGGTTAGGTGTATGGCAAGTAAACATGCCATATTACATGGAAATTGGCTTATTAGTGATGGCATTATAGGTATAGATGATGAAATTGATGAACAAAGCTTGTGTTTGTGGGTGCTTAGTGTTGCCGAGGCATATATAAGGCATGTAGTGGCATAATTTACATGATAATTACATTGTGTATGTATAAGCGTGCTTGAATTATGTTAGGATTTGTGTATCTATTCTTGAATATAGAGAAAAGCATGAACATAGCTATTGGGAAGCATTGGTGGAGAGGTATGTAAGGCAAATTTTTTGCATGAAAAGTAAGTTATGCCATGGCATGTATGTGTGTGATTAGCAAGGCACTTTTGGCATGATTTATGTAATATATATTTGGCATGAGTTAGTGAATATGCATGACTAATAAGGAATGAAATGTTTAGAATTTGGGATAACCTTTTAAGGTTAGGAAATGGTTGAAAAATGAACTTGAAATTGGGTTTCAATAGTACGGTAAGGTTGGCTTTAAAATGGACTAAAATTTACATGTAAATGGTACCTTAATTTAAGACAATTTGTCATACTTATATGAGATGAGTTAGAGCCTCTTTAAAGGCTATTTAAGTTATATATTTTAGCTTTACCTTAGGCCTATAAATGTGTATGATATAAATGCAAATGGCACTAAAAAATGGCATGAAAAGAAGTTGATTTGGGATATAAAATAGCCTATGTAAAAATGAAAAATGACCTATAACTATCCCATAAAATTAATTTAGGGAATTATACCTAAATTGAATATTTAATAGGGATATATATGGATTAAAATAATGGCCTAGACTAGACTTAATATGAACTTAATCATGCCTAAGAGAGTGACCAAAAATACTTCAGGAAAATTGACCCGTAACTGCTCGTTAAGACTAAAAATGACATGTAAATATCGAGGTGAAATTTTGAAAGTCAAATAAAAATTATAACTATTTATTTTCACTTTTAAATATTATAATATGATGATTAGTAAATAAATCAACATAAAATAAAGGTCAAATGGGCCATTAGTTAGCCACCCACTGAATGGGTTAACTGATTAACTTAAGGATTAGCAACTGCTAAATGAATTCTATGATTTTTTAGATATTGGGAGGTCTATGGATTGATCCCTACCATCCTTTAGAAGTGTATGATGTTAATTATTATCTAGATATTGGGAGGTCTATGGACTAATCCCTACTATCCACTTAAGGTTATATGATTTTTAGATATTGGGAGGTCTACGGACTAATCCCTACTATCCATGTTATAATTGGTGGTTGAGCTTTTGAGATATTGGGAGGTCTATGAATTGAGCCCTACTATCTCTTGTCTATTATTAGGATGTTCAAGTGAGTTGATCCCTATTATCAGACTAGGCTGGTGCAGTGGTTGAGGCCCAAAATATGAGCCTTTACACAACTTTCTAATTCCCTCTTGGTCTAGTGTCATAAGTGTGGTCTATCTAGTCGAGCCTAATAAATTAAATGGAATTAATTTATAAATTTTGATTGATGGCAATTTATTGTTTGATTAAATTGAATTAAAATTATCATAATGATGTTTAGGTAATTTTTATGCAATAAATTACCTGGTATATATCACCCACACACTGCATTATGGTTATCACATTATCATTGTATGTGAGCCATTACATATATCATGTTTTGAATGCAGTAAGTTCACCCCTAAGTTTCATACCCAGTGTACAAGTGTTTTAGTGTTTAGGTTGCAAAGATAAGCAGTCTGGCCTTGGAGATCATGTAGTGTAGCTACACAGTTCTTGAAGGGTATATAGAGTCTTTTCTTTTGGTTTTGTTTAGCTAGCACTCATGTAACACAATATAGGTATGGGTTTAGCAAACTTAGAAGCTGCTATGCCTACATATATCAAGAATAGATGTGATGTATATAATCATGTGCTCTGTCTATTTAGCTTGCTAGATGTTTTGATAACTATAGGCTTAAGGCCTTATATGTGTTTTTGATATGTGGTTAATGTGTGCTGATGTTCACTGAGAGACTAAAAGGGTCCAGATGGAGCTTAGATGGTATTCCTATTTATATAAGTGTTTTTATAAGTGAAAAAAATTTTGGTATGTCATCACGGTAGCCATTGTGTTGTCTAGTTTCCTATAACATGTAAAGAATTTGTAAATGGCTTTTCTAAGCTTGTCAGGCCATATATGAAAATGTTTGAGGATTATATTGAGATTTTAAGTAATACATGATAAAGTTCGAGAACATTTCATAAGTGTTAAGGATTTTGCCCTTAGAGCAATTCTAGGAGGGGTGACCTAGTCAGAAGTGTATCGACTATTGGGTCTTTTCAGGAATCTAGTAGGTGGTGTCATATTAGGTGGTATTAAAGCATAGGTTATATGTTCTTAGGTTTCTTACATGAGTGCTAATGTCTAGGATTGTTTCTTTGAACTGCTATGAGGCTAATAGTTATATTTCTTTTATAGTCAAGCACAATGAGTGATTGAGTAACCAAAGAACAGGGAGAGGAAGTGGCTAGTTATGCCCTTACAACTATACAGGGGGGAGCTGGCAGTACAACCATACTAGAACCTAGTGATACTGCACATCAGCCACAGCCACAAGCATAGCCATAGACATGAGAATCCCCAGCACTATTATAGAAGATAGTGGATCCACTAAGATAGTGTTTTTGATATGTGGTTCATGTGTGCTGATGTTCACAGAGAGACCAAAAGGGTTCAAATGGATATTGGATGGTATTACTATTTATAGCAGTGTTTTTATAGGTGAAAAAAATTTTGGCATGTCACCACAGTAGCCATTGTGCTACCTAATTTCTGGTACACATGTAAAGAGTTTGTAAATGGCCTTTCTAAGTCTATTAGACTATACACAAAAATGTTTATGGATTAGATTGAGATTTTAAGTTATACATGATAAAGTTCTTGAACATTTCATAAGTGTTAAGGATTTTACCCCTAGAGTAATACCAAAAGGGGTGACCTAGTTAGAAGTGTATCGACTATTGGGTTTCTTCAGGAATCCAGTAAGTGGTGTCATATTCAGTGGTATCAAAGCATAGGTTATATGTTCTTAAGTGTCTTACATGAGTGCAAATGTCTAGGGTTTTTTTCTCTGAACTGCTATAAGGCTGATGGGTTCTACTTCTTTTGCAATCAAGAACAATGAGTGATTAGGTACCCGAAGAATGGGGAGAGGAAATGGCTAGTTATGCCCCTACAACTATACAAGGGGGAGTTGGTAGTACAGTAATACTAGAACCCAGTGATGCTGCACAACAGCCATAGCTATAAGCATAGCCATAGATATGGGATTCCCCAGCACTATTATAGCAGATAGTGGATCCATTTACATATACTTCTGCAGCTGCTCCTTCACTAGCTCCAGTACCTCCACCACCACTACCACCTCTATAAAAGACACCATTAGAAAGGATTAAAAAGATGGGAGCTATGGATTTTTTGGGTACGAAGGAGGATGATTTAGCATGAGTAGAGTATTAATTAGAGAGAACCTTCAAAATTATAGAATAGTTAGAGTGTTCAAAGGAAGATAGCTTGAAGTGTATAACTTCCCTCTTATAGGAAGAAGCATTCCACTAGTGTGATACTACTAAGAAGAGAAAGGCAATGACAGATCTCACCTAGGGGTTTTTCTTGATAGAGTTCAGGAAAAGGTATATTCCAGATTCTTACAATGATAAAAAGAGATAGAAGTTCCTAGATCTAAGAGAAGGAAAGAGGATAGTGTCCGAGTATGAGAAAGGTTTTCCTAGACTAAATAGATATGCAGAGGAGTTTATTCCTAATGAAGAGGAGAAATGTAAAGGGTTTTTGAAAGGATTAAATGTAGGGTTAAGGATACAAATATCTAACCCATGGGTGACAAATTTTACTATACTAGTGGCATATACATATGACATGAAAGAGATGGTATATGAGAAGAGCCTCAATCAGTGTACTAGGCATAGAGGCAGACACAGTTCTAGAGATCTGGGTAGGCTTCTACAGTTTGATCTTAACTACCTTTATGAGTTATTAGTGCTCTAGAACTATTAGGTAGTTAGATTGGACATTTGACTTGTATTGCTTGCAATAAGAGAAATTAGGAACAATGCTAGTTGAGCAGGAAGGGAGAATGTTTTACTAGTAGTGTGAAAGATAATTATCAGAAAGAGTTTCTTCAAAGACAGCTAGAGGGTGCCCGTACTAAGGCATCTGTAGAGGATAGAGGTAAGGCAAAGGAGATCAGCCTAGTGCTAGTTAGGGGATAGGACCAGAAGCCTATGCACCAACAAGGCAATATGTTGTTAGGGCTAGAGAAGATGTAGCGGCCCCAGATGCCATTACTAGTATATTCCACTTATTTCATGTTCTAATTTTGGCATTGATAAACCTAGGATCTACACAGTCTTATGTATGCACCACAAAAGCACATGATAAAGGACTAAAATATGAGCATGTGAACATAGACATTCAAGTATGTAATCCTATAAGATAGAGCATGAATATGAATAAGGTCTATAGGCAATGTCCTTTAGTAATCTATGAATGTTTATTTCCTATAGATTTGATTGAGTTACCTTTATTTCAGTTTGATGTGATTTTAGGAATGGATTGGTTGTCTGAACATCATGCTGTAGTAAATTGTAAACATAAAAAGCTAACCCTTTAAACTTTAGAGATATAGACAGTGACAGTTGTAGGTGAGAGAAACCTTACAAAGAAGCTCATCTCAACTATTGTGGCAAGAAAACTCATTCATAAAGGGTGTGAAGCTTGCCTAGACCATGTCATTGATAGTAGTACTTCCACACTAATTCTTAAATAGATCCTTGTAGTTTTTGAGTTTTTTTTATGTGTTTCTTGATGAGTTTCCACAGTTGCCTCCACAAAGAGAGCTTTATTTTGAAATTAAGGTGTATCCTAGTATGACTCTTGTGTTTATTACACCCTATAAAATGGCACTTGCTGAGTTGAAAGAATTGAAGGTGTAGTTGCAAGATTTATTAGATAGAGGGTTCATTAGACCTAATACTTCACCTTAGGGAGCCCTTGTTCTGTTTGTGAGGAAGAAGGATAAGTTCCTTTGATTGTGTATTGATTAAAGACAACTTAATAAGGTGAAAGTGAAGAACAAGTATCCTTACCCAAGATAGACGATCTTTTTGACAAGTTAAGAGGTGCAAATGTGTTTTCTGATATTGATTTAAGATTTAGGTATCACTAATTGAAAATAAAGGGAGTTGATGTTCTTAAAACTACTTTTAGAACTCAAAATGGGCATTATGAGTTCTTAGTGATGCCATTTATGCTCAGTAATGCCCTAGCTACCTTTATGGATTTAATGAATAGAGTGTTTCAACCCTACCTAGATCAATTTATGGTTGTGTTCATTGCTAACATCTTAGTGTATTCTAGGACCAGAGAAGAACATGAACAACATCTTAGGGTTGAGCTACAGACTCTAAGGGAGAAGCAATTGTATACTAAGTTGCGCAAATGTGAATTCTAGCTAAATGAAATAGCTTTTCTAGGATAAGTAGTTTCAGCAGAGGGTATTAGAGCATACTTTAGCAAGGTTATAGTAGTGTTAGAATAGGAAACTCTAAGGAATATAATGGGGATATAGAGTTTTTTATATTTAGCCGGGAATTGCAAAAGGTTTGTGAAAGGGATTTCTACGATTGTAACACCTCTGACTAGATTGATTAGAAAGAATATGAAGTTTGAGTGGGATGCTAGATGTCAAAAATGTTTTGACAAGTTGAAAATGATGTTGACAAAGCCTCTTATCCTAATTCAACTTGGATAGGGTAAGGACTTTGTTAGATATAATGATGCTTCACTTAATGTTTTAGGATGTGTGTTAATGTAGGAAGGAAAAGTGGTAGCATATGCTTCGAGATAGTTGAAACCATATAAGAGGAACTACCTTACTCATGGTTTAGAATTAGCTTCCATTGTGTTTGTTTTGAAAATTTGGATGCATTATTTGTACGGTGGGAACTATTACATTTACATAGACAAGAAGTGCTTAAAATACCTCTTTACTCAAAGAAAGTTGAACTTGAGACAAAAAAAAAGATGGTTAGAGCTAATTAAAGATTATGACTATATGATAGATTACCATCTAGGGAAAGCTAATATGGTAGTAGATGATTTGAGTAGAAAATTCATGGTAACCTTGAAAGCCACGAATGCTAGACTCTAGTATAGCATACAAACTAGCTTTACCTCATGAGTTACAATAGATACATGATGTATTCCATGTTTTAATGCTCAGAAGGTTTAAATCAAATCTTTCTAATGTAATTATAGCAATAGACATTGAAATGCAGAAAGACTTTAGTTACAATGAAGAACCAATACATATTATGGCCCGAGAAATGAAGCAGTTGAGGAATAAAATAATTCCTTTAGTTAAAGTTCTCTAAAAGTATCATAACACAGGAGAAGCCACATGGGAACTAGAAGAGCAGATAAAGAGTTAATATCCATACCTTTTTACTTTAGGTAATTTTGAGGACAAAATTTCTTAAGAGGGGAAAAATTGTAACACTCATGAATTAAGGCTCCGTGATAGTACCTCTAAGGCTCGAAAAGTGTGCCCAAAGTGCTAGGTCACCTTCAAGAAGATCGAGGTAGGGTGTACTGGACACGAAACTTGGAGGGGCTTTGAAAATTATGAAAATGGTTTAATTTAAAGATTTAATAGAACTAATAAATTACTTCAAGCTATAATCTAGTGGGTCATAGGCTCAAATGGATTTAGGCTAGGAATGACTCAAGATGCACCTGGACAGACCTAAAAATATCATACCCTAAAGGTTAAAAATTTCCTTGACTCTATTGGTGAAGGAATTTTTGAATTTTGATGTTGTTTGCAACTTTTTTAATTTGAGGTTTCACATGTAACTCAAGGCAGTTGGTTAACTATCTTGTCTATGAAATTTGGACGTGAAATTTTACCATTTTCTAAATGAGATAAATTAAAGGTTTTTAAAACAAACATAATGATTGTTGGGTGTCCGAGTGATTTTTAAAAATTTCTCAAGCTTTTTAACAAAATTGAGTAATTTAAGAATGGTCGGGTGGCATATAACCCCACCAATGCCACCTCAACCACTATAAAAGGCACTATGGTGACACCTAGATGCCTATTTGGCATGTCATCCCACCACCCATCCATTTTTTTCCATTCTTCCTCTTTTGCACCCAACACCATTTTCACATTCAATCCACCATTTTCATGGCTTTTTAAAGCTAAAATAGCCACCAAATGACAACAAAAATTCCTTTAATATGTTAGGAATTGATGTTTGATGTTATTGAAGGCCAAAGGAGCCCATAAAGCATAAGGAAAATCAAGAACATTCAAGTCTAGATAAAAAGGGTGCTTGGAAACTAACTTTTGATATGTAAATGGTTCTTCCCTTTTTAATTTATTTCCTAAAGGATTTTACAATTTTAAGAATGACTATACTCTTAGATTTGCATTTGGGGACTTATAGGATTTTTTATGATTTTTCAATGGAGGGAGGCATGTATGGAGACTAAGCAAAGTGAGGGGGAAACAAGGTCTTTTGTAAGCTTAAGGTGTGGGAGTAGTCTTCCTTGTTGAAGAGGTGTATGAATTTAGAGCATTGAAAGAATATAAGTTAGATTTCATATGTAATAGATGTGAGAAACTTTTGTATGGAAATGATGGAATTCATGGTTAATGTGTTTGTAATTGTGAATTAGGTATGTATTTGTACTAATTAGGTATATAAGGAATGAATAGAATGGTGATTTGATGAAAAGAATGAGTTGAAGGTTAAATTCCTCAGTTGGCTAAGAGGTATGAGTTGTGTGTCTATGGCCTACTTAAGGTGAGGTTCGCATGATTTCTAAGGTGTTTGATATGGAAATGCATGAAGTGTGTTTATATATTATGGAAAATAGGAATATTAATGTTAGGCCTTAGTTGACTGAGAGGTTGCCTCATGTGTAGGTTAGGTGTATGCCAACTAAACTTTGCATGTTACATGGTTATTAGCTTATTAGTTATGGCATTTTTGGTGTAGGTGATGAACTTGATGGACAAGGCTTATGTGTATGAGTGCTTTGTGTTGCTGAGGCATGTAATGGCATTGCTTGCATGATAATTGCATTGTGTGTATAGAAGCAAGCTTGAATGATGTTAGGATATATGCATATGTTCTTGAATATGGATAAAAGCATGAATATTGCCATTGGGAAGCATTGGCCTAGGCGTGAGCAATACAAATTTTTGCATGAATGGTAAGGTATGGCATGGCATGTATATGTGTGATTGGCATGGCACTTTTGGCATGATTTGTGTAATATATATTTGGCATGAGTTAGGTGAATATGCATGAGTAATAAGGCATGAAATGTATGGAATTTGGGATACCTTTTAATACTAGGAAATGGTTGAAAAAGGAACTTGAAATTGGCTTAGAATAGTATGGTAAAGTTAGCTTTAAAATGGACTAAAATTTGCATTTAAATGGTATCTTAATTTGACACAATTTGTCATGCTTTTTTGAGATGAGTTAAAGCCACTTTCAAGACTAATAATGTTATATATTTAAGCTTAGCTTTTGTCCTATAATTGTGTATGATATGAGTGCAAATGGCACTGAAAAGTGGCATGAAAAGAGGTTGATTTGGAACTTAAAATAGCCTATGCAAAAATGAAAAATGACTTGTAATTGCCCCGTAAAATTAATTTAGGGACTTATACCTGAAATGAATATTTAACAAGGGCATAATCAGATTAAAATAATGGCCTATACTAGACTTAATATGAACTTAATTATTCATAAGAGAGTGACCTAAAATACTTAAGGAAAACTGACTCGTAACTGTCTAGTAAGACAAAAAATGATATGTAACTGTTCAAGATAAATTTTAACTGTCAAATAAAAATTATAACTATCCATTTTTCACTTTTGAATATTATAATATGATAATCAATAAATAAATGAACATAAAATAAGGTTAGATGGCCCATTAGTTAGACACCCACTGAATGGATTAACTAGTCAACTTAGGGATTTGCAGCTGTAAGATAAATTCTATGATTTTATGGATATTGAGAGGTCTATAGACTAAACCTTGGTATTTTTTTAGAAGTGTATGATATTGATGATTATCTATATATTGAGAGGTCCATAGACTAATCCCTATTATCCACTTAAGGTTGCTATGATTTCTAGATATTGGGAGGTTTACGGACTAATCCTTGCTATTTATGTTATAATTGGTGGTTAAGCTATTTGAGATATTAGGAGGTCTATAGATTGATCCCTACTATCTCTTGTTTGCTATTGGGAGGTTTAATGTGCTAATCCTTATTATCTAACTAAGCCAATGAAGTAGTAGGGGTCCAAAATGTAGGCCACTGCAAAAGTTTCTAGTTCCCTCTTAGTCTAGTGCCAGGTGTAGTCTTTCTAGTTAGGCCTAATAAATTAAATTGAATTAATCTACAAGTTTTGGTTGATGGCAATTTATTGTACGATTAAATTTAATTAAAATTATGACAATGGCATTTTGTTAACTATTGTGAAATATTATATATCACCTAAATTGCATGAATTACCTAGAATATCACTTATGCACTGCATTATGGCCGTCATATTATCATTGCATGTGAGCCATTACATATTTCATGTTTTGAATGCTTTAAGTTCACCACTGAGTTTCATATTCAATGTACCAGTGTTTTGGTACATAGGTTACTAAGATAAGCAGTTTAGCCTCGAAGATTAAGCAATTTTGTAGCACAGTTCTTGAAGGGTATATAGAGTATTTTCTTTTCATTTTGTTTAGCTAGCACTAATGTAACACATTATAGGTATAGGTTTAGCATGCTCAGAAGCTACTATGTCTATATATAAAAAGAATAGATGTGATTTATATAATCTGGTGCTTTGTCTATTTAGCTTTCTTGATGTTTTGATAACTATGGGCCTAAGACCCTATGTGTATTTTTTATATGTGGTTTATGTGTGCTGATGTTGACTGGGGGACAAGAAGGGTCCAGATGGAGGTTGGATGGTATTACAATTTATAGAAGTGTTTTTACAAGTGAAAAATATTTTAGTATGTCACCAAGGTTATCGTTATGTTAAGTAATTTCCTGTAACATGTAAAGTGCCTATAAATGGGTTTTTCAAGTCTATTGGACCATATATGAACATGTTTGAAGATTAGACTGAGATTCTAACTAATACCTAAAAATGTTTTAGAATAGTTCATAAGTATTAAGGAGTCTACCCCTAGAGTAATTCTAAGAAGGGTGACCTGGTGGGAAGTGCATCGCCTATCTAGTTTCTTCATGAATTCGATAAGGGTGTCATATAAATATTTATTGAAGGTCATACATAGTTGCCCACAGGCCATATAAAGTACTTGTGGGTACCCTACTAGCTATTATGACTCCTTAGTTGACCAGCCAGCCTATCAAATCTAGGTTGTCTAATTATATAAGGCATCACTATTATAATTTAAGTTTCATCTTTTTAAGTAACTTTTAATACATCTTGTCCTATTTCCAATTATCATTATGGCATACATAAACATAATTACAACTATGAATAAAAGAACATTACACATGTTATCATATGTCATGATATTCTCATTTAGTGCATAAGTGTTTGACTACCCTAATTATAAGCTCATCACATAGATTTAACAATATGGGCATTATACAGGTCGTAATTCCAATATGCATATTCCATGCTATTATGCTCATATTAAGAGCTCATTCAAAATATACAAATGTAAGACCATCATTTATTTATCTTAATGGCCCTTTGGCCAGACCCCTTTTCTTGAACACATGTGCACCAAAATGAAATATATACAGTAGGCCTAAAGACGTAAAATATTCACTTGGCAATGTTTTCATAATTTAACAATCATAAAATATAATTAGGCATAAAGATATCAAGGCATCTTAGTTTTTATCATCCTATAAATATACGACCAATATGTGCATAAATATGGACAATAACTCATCATCCTTTACGTTTCATGTAAATTCCATATAGCTAAATTTAAGCATGTAAAATGGCATAAATATACAATTAGCCTTCATTATATATATATATATATATATATAGACACACACAAAATTTTTCACATGGTCACATAATCACATTTAACTTTATTATTATCATGTAGCTCACTTTTTTTATCACGAATCATTACATCACTACCTTGACATCACCTATGAGCATTTTGTACCATTCCTCACATCACATACACATAACATTCACATACAAACAACATTAGGGAGCAATTCATCTAAGTAATGAATTACCTTTAACAATACCATACATCATAGTTCTATCATCATTTTGTTGACTATATACTTACACATAATTCATTGCTTTATAAACCAAAAACATGTTCATCCCCGACCAAAAGTCATTTGGCTTCAACTAGTAAAGACCCTATACATACCAAAATATCCTCACAACATAATCGTACAAATCATTCTTAATGAACATACTATTAATTTGACATAACTACACCAAATTCAATAATTAGCATTTATTCCATAACAATATACACACACTTAATGTAATAACATACTAATACAATGGGGTTAAAATACACCATTAAACCTTCGCTTTCCCTTTAGCTCTACTTTGCCCTTCCTTCTCTATGTACATATTATAACCAAAACTTAGAAAATTCACCATAAATTCAATACACTTCCAAATTCAATCTAACCTTATATACGTTCTTTTGGTCACCCAAGGTTCATAGGAAAAATAATAAAATGAGGAAAAACTAACTACATCAAAATTAAGGTACCATTTATCCATAGCTTTAATCTTCAAATTTACTTGATCAAAACCATATTAAAAGCTTCTATTACCATAAATGAACTCAATCCATTCTTATCTAGGGTTTATAAGTGTTATTTTAGTGGTTGATTAAGATGAGGAAGGTTTAAAAATGATGGAATCCCTCTTGGAGGTGGTGTCGACTCACAAGAAAGAAGGATGAAGAGGAAGAAGTTTAGGTAGCCACTATTCAACTATTGACACCCTTTTTATAGTCTTTTTAACTTTAACTTTTGCCAAAAAAAATGCTAAGATTAGTCCAAGTTACAATCCAATAACAACCCTTTTCCTCTATTTTCTTTAAATTCTTCCAACCCCAACATAACTTTTAACTAACACTCTAATAATCCAATAAAATCATGCCATTACTATCCATTAACCCCAAGAAACCTATGTTCAAAAATAAAGAAAAATTTAATTAAAAATCATCATTAAATAATTACCTGATTTTAGTAAAAATACTTGCTAATATTTAAAAATTCCAATTCCAATGCCAACGAATAATTTAAAATATTTAAGTAATAGGTTACATCAAACCTAGTATTTTCTGAGCAAAAATTGAATATTTTATTATTCAGTTAAAACTAGGCCATTATTCATGTGAGACTACCATAAACTCTTAATTGCAATTTTTAACCAATTAAATAACTTTAGATTAAATCCAAATTTTGGCCAAAATTATGTTATAACTAATATTTCTATTTAGTTAGATTAGTATGACCTGAGTCTTGAGAAACACTATTTATCATTGGAAGTACTATTAATAAGTTGGGATTTTTTAGGGCATTACATTTCTTCCCCTCTTAAAAGAAATTTCATCCTTAAAATACCAAGTTCAAATAGTTGTATATATTATTCCTTCATTTGAGCCACACTCTTTGAAGTTGCTTCTTTCATGCCATGATGTTGCCATAGTACCTTTACCAAAGGAACCATTTTATTCTATGACTCTTTAACCTCTAGGGCTAAGATTTTCTGTCTTTTCTTCAATTGATAAATCTTGTTGTATCTGTACTTCTTCTGTTGATTACACATGTGATTGATCAAATATTATCTTTTAAGCATTGACATGTGAAAGACATCGTGTATCTTCTATAAGTCATGAGGTAAAGCTAGTCTATAAGCCATTTGTCCAAAAAGTTCAAGTATTTCACACTGGTCAATAAACTGTGGACTTAGCTTATTCTTTCTACAAAATCTTAGCACCTTTTTTGGCAAAGATACCTTAAGAAACACCTTATCCCTCACTTTATACTGAATATCTTTCCACTTCAAATCTACATATGACTTATATCTCTCTAAAGCAGCCTTAAGCCTATTTTTTATAATCTTTACCTTATCTTATGTATCCTTAATCAAATTCAGCCTTATCAACTTGTTCTCACTTAGCTCACTCCAAAAAAAAAAGAGTTCTGCATCTTCTCCCAAATAAGGATTCATAAAGAGCCATGTTTAGGCTCACTTGATAATTACTATTGTGGGCAAATTCTACCAATAAAAGATAGTGGTCCCAACTTCCCTTTGATTTAATGGCCTAGCTTTTCAAAATATCTTCAAGAACCTAAATGATTCTCTCTGATTGGCCACATGTTTGCAAATGGAATGTTATATTGAAATCAAGTCAAGTACCTAAGCAATATGGAGCATTTTCAAAAACCTTAATGTAAACCTTAGATCTCAATAAAAAATGATAGATAATGGCACACCATGCAATTAGACTATCTTATTAATATATAATTTTGCCAGCTTTTCTAAGGAGTAGTCCATTCTTATAGCTATAAAGTGTGCTAACTTGGTCAATCTGTTAACCACAACCCATACAAATTCACACTTGCTTCTCATTATCAATAGCCTAACTAAATAGTCTATAGTGACTCTATCCCACTTCTATTCTAGTATTAATATAGGATAAAGCAATCTAGATGAAACTTGATGCTCTTTCTTAACATACTAACAAATAAGGCATCTAGTCTCAAACTCAACTATGTCTCTTTTTATACCTTACCACTAATAAGCTATCTTCAAATCCTGATACATCTTGGTACTACCAGGATGTATAGCATATGGTGTATTATAGGCTTCTTGCAAAAACTACTTCTTTAGATCCTCAACAGCAGGTACACATAGACAATCATGATAATACAAACAACCATTATTCTTAATGTCATATTCTATAGGCTTCCCCTCTTAAATCATGCTAATGACATTCATAGGCCTATGATAATCCTTTTGAGCATCTTTTACTTGTTATAATAAACTTAGCTTAATTTGAAGCTTGGCTAACAAAACTCCATTATCTAATAGTTTCAAGCAAACATTCATGGCTCTCAATGACAATTTACACTTTCTACTAAGAGCATCTACCACCACATTGGCCTTCTCTAGATGATAGTTAATAAGGTAACCATAGTCCTTTATTAACTCCATCCATCATTTTTGCCTCAAATTTAACTATTTTGAGTGGCAAGATAATTTGAGCTCTTGTGATAAGTGTTAACATGACACTTCCTTACATATAAAAAAATGCCTCTAAATCATGAGTTAGATAGTTCTATTCATAAGGCTTCAATTATTTAGAAGCATAGGTAACCACTTTGTTTTCTTGAATAAGCATACATCC
This sequence comes from Hura crepitans, assembly GCA_948208565.1. Classification (NCBI taxonomy): domain Eukaryota; kingdom Viridiplantae; phylum Streptophyta; class Magnoliopsida; order Malpighiales; family Euphorbiaceae; genus Hura; species Hura crepitans. The sequence continues at coordinate 17,990 of CANXYI011990938.1, forward strand.
TAACCCATTCAATGAAGCATTATTGTAGATTATGAACTCCTTTCTTGATATAGGATGAACTAAGATCTGTGATTCTATTAACATACTTTTTAACTTGTTAATACTCTTTTAGCACTTGTCATCCAAAATGAACTTGGCATTCTTCTTCAGAAGATGGGCCATCAGGTATCAATCAAAGAAAGACCCTTAACAAACCTTTTATAATAGCTTTCTAAACCTAAGAAACTTTTGATATTTGCAGTATTCATTGGTGGTTTCCATTGCATAATGGCCTCAATCTGGTTAGGATCTACTCTATCCATTGCATAATGGCCTCAATCTTGTTAGGATCAACTCTAACACCATTTGTTAATGATATATGACCTAGAAAAGATACCTCTTCTAGACAAAATTCAGACTTGCTAAGCTTGGAATAGAGCTTCTCATCCCTCAGCATTGATTCTTTGAATAAACAAGGATGTCATCAATAAAAACTATAATTAACTGATTAAAGAATAGCTAAAAAGATATAATTCATGAGATCCATTAATGCTGCTAGAGCATTGGTAACCCCTAATAGCATTGCCTAAAACTCTTAATGGCCATATCTTATTTTCCAAGCTATCTTATGCATATATACCTCTTTCACTCTCAACTGATAATTCCCTGATCTCAAATTAATCTTGGAGAAGACACTAACGCCTTTTAATTGATCAAATTTGTCATTTATCTAAGGTAGATGTTAGTTGCTCTAAATAGTGATGTTATTTAGCTATTTGTAGTCTACACATAGCCTTAAAGTGCCATCTTTGTTATTGACAAACAAAACTAGTGCTCCCCATGGTATGACACTTGGTCTAATAAAACCCTTATCCAATGGGTCTTGCAATTGTAACTTCGGCTTTTTTAACTCTGCAAGGGCTACTATATATAGAGCTATAGAAATTGGCTCTATGCTTAACAACACATTTATCTCAAATTCAAGCACCCATTTTTGTGGCAAATTAGGTAGCTCATCTGAGAAGACATTTTTAAACTCTGATACAATTGGTATCTTGCTTGAGTTAGGTTCTTCTCTTCTAGTGTCAATCACATGGGCCAAATATGCTTGGCATCTCTTCTTCACTAATCATCTTATCAAAACTATTGAAATCACATAAGACATATAATCTTATCTCTCTCCCATAACTTTCACTTCAATCAAATCAACAGCCTTAAGTGTAATTTGCTTCTTTTTACAATCTAAAACTGCATGACACTTGGAAAACCAATCCATGCCCATCTTTAAATCTAACATATTAAAGGGTAATTTAATGAGATTGGCTAAAAAAGCACATCTTTATACTGACAAAGGATAATCTCTATATACTTTGTTCAAAACTACATATTGTCCTATTGAGTTGCTAACTATAATCTCAATATCAAACATCTTTGATACTAACTCTCGGTCTAATGCTGGCGTAGTGCAAATATAGGAATATGTAGAACTCATATCTATGAGTGCTAAAGTAGGTAAATTAGGGAATTGGAAAGTATATGTTATCACATCTAGTGTATCAAATTCTTCTCTAGCTTTAATGCCATATTGTCATGCTAGTGCTATACTCTTTGACTTGTCTCTTTAGCTATTCTCGATTTAGCCTCGTTTATCCTTCTTATCTTTCTTTTGAGCCAAATCTACTACTTTTAATGGATAGTTTCTCAACAAATGACCCTTAAAGCCATATCCCTAACATACTCCTATCTTGGTCATCTAACATGTACCCTTGTGCATCCTACTACAATGCTCATATCGAGGTATCTGTACACTCCTACCTATA
>CANXYI011991068.1:0-10053 GCA_948208565.1 Hura crepitans
GATTTTTTTTATAACGTATAAAAATCATTTTCTACCTATTACAACATTCATGGAAAATACAGGAAAATAATCAGAATAACAATTAAATTATATAGCAATTACCTAAAATACATTCTAACCCAAAAGAAAATAAAAATTATATGAAAATTACCTAAAATACATTCTAATCAAAAGGAAATAAAAATTACATGAAAATTACCTAAAATACATTCTAACAATAAAATAACAAATAAAGAAATAAAATAATTAGAAGGTAAAGAGAATAAAAAAAGAATAAAAAAATAAGAAATAAAAATAAAGAGATAATAAAGAGTTACTACATCAGTTATTTGATAAGAGGAAAAAGACAAGTTAAATAAAATCTCAACAGATCTCAAATAGCTCGCATCACAATAAAAACACAATGTTAGTATGAAAAGAATAATGGAATTAACAAAAAGAATAAATAAAAAGAATATAAAATAGACAGTTAAATAAATAATGGAGGAAATAAAAAAATAAATGATTAAATAAATAATACGAGAAAAGAGAATGAATAATAATTGAATAAAAAATAAAGAATGACATAAAATTAAAAATGGACGAATAAGGGTATTATATCTAACTAGTATATCAATACTTAAATAAAATAAGGTTACCACATTTAACTGGTAAATGGGCGATAAAAAAAATAAAATAAAAGGCACCACGTTTGATTGGCAAACGGATGAAAAATAAAAGAAAAAAATAAAAGAAGAAATGAGAGAATTGGTCGATCAACCATATATAATTACCTTTAGGAATGATCTTCGATTAACTTGAGAAAAAGAGAGCAAATAATTTAAAAAAAAAACTCTTTCGAAATCAAAAAATAGTGTTTGAAAAGTATTTTTGCGATTTTAAGTATGCACTTATCTAGAAAAGTTGACTTCTTGGGCTGACACAAGATTTGCCTTTTATACACACAGATTGAGGTGGAAATGGCTATTTTATATAGGTGAAAACGAGCGTTTGACATGAAACGATCATTTGCATGGGTCAAACGGCCATTTGCTCGAAGAATCCTGCTCAAATTCTACTTCTTTGGCAAAATGATGTCGTTTTGTGGAGGCAAAACGGTCGTTTTAGGAAAACATGAAATGATCGTTTGCATTTTGAAACGACAATTTTGGGAAAGTGAAAAACAACCGTTTCAGAGGCAAAATGACATAGTTTTGCCCTTAGCTACCCAAAGCTTGTAAAATGCAATTTCTTCAATTATAAAACATTTTTTCTTTTTTCAAATACTCTATATTGCAAGGGGTAAAGCCCCTCGTACCCCCCTTAAGGTCAATGTTGGGTATGATAAGTTCGAGTCTTCATCCTACCATAGACGCTTATTTTTCTCACAATTCAAGTTGCATTATGATCTTTTCCGGTCGGGTAAAAGTCTTGCTCAAAAGCTAATCATGATCTTAAAATTTTATTTAAAGAGATCTTCAAGTTGGACGGAAACATTCCTATTTATCAAAACTTTGTCATTTCTTCATCATTAAGCAATCTAAACATAGGAGCCCCAGAAATCCAGTGTTTACTATATCATAATCCCCATGTAATTCATCATGTAAATTTCATGCCATTAAAATCAATTTCATGTCATTCTTACTTTGTTCTTTCTTCATCATTAAACAATCTAAATACGGCATCCCAGAAACCCAGTGTTTACTATATCATAATCCCCATGTAATTCATCATGTAAATTTCATGCCATTAAAGTCAATTTCATGTCATTCTTGTCGAGGTAACATATTCATTTTCTCATGTACTTGTTACATTATATATCTTTACATGATCTTATTCATTTGCACATATAAATTATTTGTCATAAATCATACTCATTATATGCAGACAAGCATAAACAAATCATTCAGGTTCACGTGCTTAATAGTAGAATATCATGGCCAAATATTCACATTACCTGAAGCCTCATACCATAGTTTTGCATTTCAAATGTTTCAAAAAATTCATCTTAGTCAAGCAACTCATCTCTTCATAGCATCAAGACAAAAGTTCACATTATATTCCCAGTATTATGTTTATAGTCAACTTATGGTACTTACTATCATAATTTACATGTTACCCCTTTATGCTTAAATAGTTTCATAGCATTAATAATGATTTAATTATCAATTTATGTGCAACTTCTCAACTTATCACACTTATACCTCACTATAATTTGATTCAAAATCTATATTATTCTTCCTTATAAATCCTTAATTTTTATGTATAAAACCATGCAATTTATGCTTTAAAAATAATGAAAAATTAGTTGATTAAAGTCGTGCAAAAATAACATTTTGAAATTGTTTTATTTTACAAAATGCATAAACATATTGATGCTTGAATTGAGGGGTCATGGTCATGACTATTTGGGGCCCCAAAAAACTCAAAAAAATGATGTATAGGCTCGAGGAGGTTGTGGCCATGTGCCCTAAAGAGTCACGGCCATGAGGCCTTTGGACCTGACACTTTAATCTCGTATTTTTTGACTTTTTCAACATCAAAAACACATTATCTTTGATTCATATGAATGTAAAAACTCATCTAAATTATTCTTACACATAAGATGCAAGTTATTCATCAAAAACCATGAAGTCGATTACATCAAAACACATCAATTCAACATCAATTCCTCTTAAAATTCATAATTTTCATCATAGAAACCTAGAACTACAATTTTATGAAGTTAATTCAAGAAAATTCAAAATTGTAAATGCACATACTATTTTTGCAGACAATAGAATGATCCTCTATGCAAGTTAGCCCTTAACAATGGATTTCCTTTAGCTTCATCTTCCACTTCCTCTTGAATTCAAAGGCAGCCCCAATAAAAATGCTCCAAGACACAAAATAATACATATAAGAGGCAGCAATCATGAAAAAAAGTGATTAGGTTGCATTACCTTAACCTTGAGTGTGGTTCCAGAGCAATCCCATTGTCTGCAATGTTGAAGACAAAGAGAATAAAAAGGAACGTTCCTTTTCTTTTTTATTTGTGCAAAAAATATGCTTTTATATGCCTTGAATAGATGGCATAGATTGATCCCTTAAAACCTATCCAACAGCTCATAAGCTTTAAAGACGTAATATCACCCTTGATCCTTTTTTTATTCTATTATTTTTATCATCTCCATTAAATTAAATTTTTATTAAGCAAGTTTTGAGGTGTTACATGTATGATATAAGATTGATAGATGTTGGAATATAAAAGAGATATATTGTAAGAGCATAAATAAGATATTGATTTCGAATCTTTTATGGACAAAAAATCAGTAGGTTCCTGATGTAAAATTAAGTGACGAATCCCTTAAAACACCTTTTCTCTCTACAAAATGATAAAAGTATGATTAGACTTATCTTTTTCCTTTCTTTTTTTTTTCTTATCTAACATTTTTATTTGAAAGATATATAATGATTCAACATATTAAACAAATAAAATGTATTAAAAGTAGACTATTACATAAAAGAATATTATTTTGTTTTCATAATTTATATTCACTACATTCCAACTATTTAAATGCATATATATGCATATTAATTATTTAGTTTTATTTTTCTCATGCAAGAAAAGTAAAAGTAATAATTCCTACTAAAAAGTAAAAGTGAAAAGAAATCAAGTAATGATGATAAAAAAATCTATAAAATATATTGAAGTATCAATTTTTTATATACCATATAAAATTCTTGATAAAAATTTGATAATGGAAATATATGACATCATATTAATAATCTTTTAGATATATAATTCAAATATTTTTAAAAATAAAAAAAGTTAATTTAATTTGAGGCACCACTTGAATGAATTCAATTAAATAAACTATAATTTAAGTATACAATTAGTCATTTAATCTAATATGATTTATCAATTTTCAAAAGAAATTATAAAATTAAACATATTAGATAGTTTATGAGTCTATTTGGTATGTTGGAATTCAAAATATAGATTTCTTTTTTAAATGAATTATAGATAAAATTTATTTTCAAATGAATTTTTATATTTGACATATTATAATTTAAGACATGTAATTCAATTCAATTTCATAATATTGTGTTTGGAATAAATTTAACTAAAAGTTTCATTACATATTATTTTCTAATATATCCTTAATAAATTATTAAAATAAATGATAAATATTAATTAAAAGCAAATTCAAATATTATACAATTAAAAACATTAAAAATTTATTTATTATATATCATAAATTATTTTTTTTGAAAAAGATAAAAGACATAAAAAAAAAACCTAGTCAAACATTTAGATGTTGGTGGATAGCAAGACATTTTTTAAAAAAGAATCTTTATAATTCATTTTAATTACATTTATTCATTTTTTTTTGTTTAATATCTTATATCCAACCCAAACACTCTATGTGACACCCCTCACTTGACCCGTAAGTGGATCTAAACAAGAGATGGTGGATTATGGCATCTCCTGCCCGAACTGTTGCCAGTATGAATAAGAAATGGCACATTTTCACTATTATCTTTCTATTAATCCCATTACATGCTTACATCATGAGCATCTGGGGCCCATGTGTACTTTTAACCTAGTTGTTATGAATATGAAAGTATGAGGTTCTATTGTTTTATTTTAACAAAAATTCGATAGCATAACGGCTGTCTGGTAACATATCCCAAAATAAACCTGTAAAACACTTCTATAGCAATCACAGACTCAAACTCAGTCATTAGGGTCCTTTTAACCCTCCATCATTATCCATCAACCTATGGCATCATCAATTATATCTTAATCAAAGCTAGCATTACAATCTCAACATCACACTATATCAAGTATACATCACATAATAATCATGTGCTACTGGTATTTGTCTATTAAGTTTACATTAACAAAGTGCCTTGATAGGTTACATATGTATAAGTCCCTGTACTAGACTTATTCCTTGCATATATACATATGAGTGCCCCTACTATATTTACAACACATATAAGACATACAGAAAAATACCAACTAGAAGGTTGCCTTGACTGCACTACCGTCTCTTAAGGCTTGATTTAAGGTTGAGTCTATCTACAACCTATGCATCGAGAAAACACAATACACTAAGCATAATGCTTAATGGTGTACTAGATAAAACATGCACACATTAGTTCATGCATTTATGACACTCATGCATTTAGACACAAAGATGTTATTCAATCTTTATATTTATTCCTTATTTATATCCTTACCAGTTGATTCATTCCAATTGCCGCTTTATTATTAATTGTATGCATTTATAGGTTTATACAAGTGTAGTCCTTTCTTATGTGTTCATACATCTTTATTAAATTATATGTTCACTAATCCTAATAAATTATGCCATTAAGGTTAAGTCTCGAGTCATTTACCCAATTATTACCTATAACTATTATTTATCCTTTTTATAATGTTATGTTGCATTCATTCCATGCACATTTTTAGCCTATATTTAGGAAGCATGTATACATATACTGGATATCGAGATCAAACTATGGAGGGGTCCATGATATGAACCTTTGTGCTACTGCATTAGCTGAGTAACCAAGTATAAGGAGCTCCAACACTATTTATAATTATTGACTATGAGGGTCTCAATTATGACCACAAACGTCCTTTGACCCACAAGGTCTCAAATCTTGACCACAAAGGTCTTAATATTGTGATAAGAAATGGGTAATTAAGCACTGAAGTGCCCTAGCAGCTATTATCCCCTAGTTGACTAGTCAACCTATCTAATAAGTTGTTTACACATATAGGCTATCTTTTCCATACTCATTATTTATCATTCACTTGCTTCATGTTTACAATCTTATGCCAATTCCAATCATATGTCCATTCAATAATGTTAGATGGATATCATAGCACATATCTCATGACACTCTTTTCATCGTGCACATTTAATAATCATTCTCGTACATTATCAATGTCTATTTACTATTCCATGCCCACTTACTTATGATGCCATTTTCAATATGCACATTGTCCTCCTCTATTCCTCATACACACCTCAATTATTAATGTTATTAGTATCCTTAGTTTCCAATACTAGTATGTACATGTTACCCATATAATGTCATACACATGTCATGACACACATTTATGTTTCATTCACTGTATTTACATCATTTCTGGAGATTGCCAATGTATATTCCCTGTATATGCTACAATTATTCAATTTAGGCCATTACACTACCATCACCTTTCATTATATAACAATTCTTTTCAGTTCTCATGCCATTGCTTGTTCTTTAAATTCTATAATATGTTAAAAATTAGAAAAAATTATAGATAAATATATACACATTCAAATTCAAAAATGAAAGCATAACCATGATCTAGAGCGCCTCTAGTTACTTAGAAAAATGTTTGATTTTCGAATTGGGGTCCGGTTCAGCTTAAGGGTTCAAAATCCTAAACTATCAAAGCTCTGTTTCTACCTCAAAACCTTTATTTTTCACAAAACTAAAGCTAGAATTAGGCTCTATACATCACGAGGATTATTTTCCATGTAATATTTGATGATTTTCGGGTAAAATTAGGTGAGAAAAGGAAGAAAAAAGGGAGGAGAGAGAAAGAGGTATGTGGCATTGGCTTCTAAGGGTTTAAGGGTGGAAGATGAGCTCAAATTACTAACATGCACTTGCACACACCTTAACACTTATATATTATGTAGGTGGATGACCACGATCACACCACTTGGAGATCGGATGATCCTGGTTTATTCTATTTATGTTTTAAAATTCAAAAATGCAAAATAAATATTAGAGATCTCCAAAAATTATGTTTTTAGTGCCAAAAATTAATGAATTACTTCATTAAGGGACCTTTAAAATCTCAAGTCAAAACTCCAAAGGAAACTAGGTTAACTATTCACTCGCATTATTAAGAAATTTCGATTAAATATCAATTGACCTTAGAAAATTTCAATTCCTTCACCATTGAACTATTTAGAATTTTTAACCTTCAGAGTATGCTATTTTTAGATTCGTCTGGTCACATCCTAAGCATTTTCGGCACGATGCAAACTAAGGCCACTATTCACTAGATATTAGCGTAAAATAATTTATTAGTTTTGCTAAAGTGCTAATTATTTCATTTTCATCATTATTTTGCTCGTCAAGGTTTTATGACCAGTGCTCCCTTTTGGCCTCCTCAATGTGACCCGATTACTCGAAAAATACTATTCATGCCTCGAGAAAGTACTATTCATAAAACCAGAATTTTCAAGCATTACACTTTAAGCCCATTGGACTGACTAATTCAGAGTCGAACACTCCAGAGCAAGGGTGGTCCTCCCAAGTAGACCTATCAAACAGGTCGGGTCCTTAAGTCAAATTCATTTTTCATAGAAATCAAATTGATTGATTTAATTCATATTAGTTTTTTGAATATCAATATATTTCAACTACTTTTAAATATTAATAACTCATAAAAAATTTAAAAAATAACTTATTCTTTTAATATTATTATTTTCTTAAAAAATTAATAATAATAATAATAATAATAATAATAATTATTATTATTATTAAAATTAGAAATTAAAAAAATAACAAGAAAAATGAAGATGAATAAAAGGAAAAGATGAAATACTAATAGAAGAGAAGTCGGCATGAAATTAATGAAAATTAAGATAAAACGGTTAACATAAGCAACAAAGAAACGTCGTTGAATGGGTACCCGTCTTCCTTACTTGGCTTGCTTACAATTTTTTTGAGCTTGAATAAGGTATTTACTACTCAAATCTAGTCCAGTTTGCTTAAGTTATTATTTATTTTTATTTTACTTAATTTTTTAATATAGATTTATATAGTCTATTCTAATAATCTATTACCTAATTTTATATTTTATGCTATGCTATATTTATTTTTATGTATATTTATTTTTCGTATGACAATAGATAATTTTAAAGACCTATTTTTTAATTTTTATTCATATATAATATTATTTTTATTTTTTATTAATTTTTTGATACATAATGAGCTAGTCTAGTCTAATCTACAAGCTAATTTTTTTAGCTTATCCATCCGAACCCTCTTAATACCCAACTTTACTTTATATATAGAAAAAATTACATTGATAGATTTACTTTTTCTTTTTCAAAAAAATTGATTTAATTTTAATAATTGAAAAAAAAATATTTTTTAAAAAAATTCGGGTTATTCAGACTGTCACGTGACCCAACCTATTTAGATTAGTTTTGGATCGATCCATTCAGGTTTTGGATAATGTCTCAGCCTAAATTTTCAGATTGGATCATGCACCTTTAGAGTTAAGGTCGGGTTCATGTCAATTTTTTCAAAAAGGTTTAGGCCCGGATCAGAATTCGATAAGTCTACTCCCAAGTGATATTTTTTTCATGCGCATACTCAAAATTGAACTCATAACTTGTTTAATAGAACTCAAGTCCTCATCCACTTGAGCCAATATATACTTGTACATTTATTTATTTTTTAGTACATAAACAATTCTTGTAACTTTATGCATAATCATATAAAATATATACTAATATAAAAAAAGTCAATTCACAGCAAGATCCAAGATGAGAAAAACGATAGAAAAGTAAAAAATAAAATTATATGCATATTAGATTTTTATTTAGTGTAAGATTGTGGAAAATAGGAAGTATTTAATAGAATTTTAAATATTTATTGGGATGAAGTAAAAAATAAAAATAATAATGAATAGTAATAGTGATGGATAAAATGAAGAAAATTGACTTGAGAAGGAAAAATAGAATGGAGGGAGAACGAGGGATATATTTGTCAAAGATATTTATTTGTTTTACTTTGTAAATTCCACATATTTCGATGGGATTTACTTTTAGTATATTCAAATTTATAAAATTAAAATTTTGAAATTGAAATATAATTTTTTTACCAATTCAAATTTAATAATTTAAAATTATAAATGAATTTTATAAAATTTTATAAAATTCATTTGTTTCAAATAAAATTTTATATATTAAAATTTAATTGAATTTAAAATGGATAAGAATATTAACACGTGAAAAGTCTTGAACAAATTAACTTTTAGTGAAATTTTTTTATGACTTTTGAGTAAAAATATAATAAAAGAATTTTTTTTTTCTTGTTTCATCAAAACTAATGTAGTTAACAATGTTACCTCTTAGCACAGTATAACTTAACCTTTTCTTTTCTTTTGTTTCCATTTTATCCAATTATTATATATATATATATAGAAAATATTTGGAGGAAAGAAGACTAATCAGAGAGGTAGTGGGGTCAAAGTCTAAGGATGTCTGAACTTAGATTGAAATAATGGTGAGGAATGCCTTAGATTGAGGTGCAGTGCTATATTTATATATGTCTGTACCAAATTTCAAGTGGGTCCTCTTCTATACTTTTATTTTATTTTTTTTGTCAATTTAATTAAATGTAAAATTATTGGCTTTTTAATCCCCACAAACCCTTTTTTTTTTTCATTTCATAATTCATATTGGTCCACCTTCCCCATCGTTTCCATTTCCACATATTTGAATAAATTTACATATTTTTGTGTTTTGATTCTAGGGAAGTGTTATGCTACAAAAATAATTAATATCATTCATTGATCAATTGTTTTTTTATAATTATTTTATAAAAAGACCGGATAGAATCGGATTTCGATCAATTAAAAAATTAATAAGACTATCAACCGCTTGAGTTATAGGTGATTCAAGTTAATTCCAATTTTTTGAATAATCTTATCTTAGACAGCTAATTAACTATTTCCCAAACATTGTGCAAACAATATGATTATATTAAGCACAAACTAAAACTATTTGAGTATTTTTTTAAAAAAAAAAAAGATAAAATGAATTATTCCCTAATAAAAGATAATTGCATTAATATTTGAATTTGTATTTCCTTAAAGGCTTTGGCTTAATAAATTATTACTATTACATTGCATCCACATAAAAGTGGCAATAATTAATATGTATGTAAATTGACATCCATTTTCTGATTTTCTTTTTTTTTTTACAAAAAAAAAAAAACAAAATCTACAGTCAATACTAATGGATATTGGTTATATTGTGATATAGATTCTTCATATTT
>CANXYI011991207.1:0-12885 GCA_948208565.1 Hura crepitans
TTTATCTTTATTCATTACATATCCTCCTAAAATTTGATTATAGCATTTTCTATTGTAATTATCTTATGAGGAAAATCGTTTTTAAGAGTTTGAGTTTGGGTTTAATAAGAATTTGGGATTTTTCTAGAAAGTGTTTCTTTCATTATTTTACATTGTAAAAAATTATGGGTTGATACATTTGTAGGCTTGTATTTATTAGCTTTCACTCTTGCTCATGAAAAGAGTCATGAGTGGTGATAAAATCTCAAGACAAGTTATCTTGGGTAGTGGAGGTAGGCAAACAAGCCCAAACCACTATAAATTACTTGTCTCAACTTTTTCTTCTTTTTTTTCTTCTAATCTTTATTTTCTATTTATGATATATTCAATTTCCTATTTATATGAAAAAGAAACTTGATTTTTATATTATTTAAGAATCTAAGTTTCACCAAAACTTGAAACTTTGTATTTAAAGTTTGATTTTTGCTAAGTTCATATTTTTAATGCTTAAACTTGATTTCTACAAAGTGTATTTTGAGATAAGTTGTTGAAATTATTTTTGAAATTTACTTACATACATTGCATGTCATCTAAATTTCTAGTAGAAAACCTTTTTTAGTAGAAAAAAAAAACATTTCATTGTAGAAAAGTCCTAAAAAAGTTCGATGCACCTTATTCACCCCCCTTCTTTTACATGTTTAGGACCAACAATTGGTATTAGTGCAAGTCTCATTTTTAAAAGGCTTAACATCTTTGAGAGATCCTTAAACTATACAATCCTCTTTTGGACATAATCTTCCTATTTCTACTCTATTCCATGAAAGGCAAAATGTCTATAGACCACTTATGTTCTCTAGTGACAATTTTGCTTATTGTTATGAAAAGTTTTATAAATGCTTAAGATATGGATTGTTGGAACATCATTAAAAAGGGCAATTTTATTCCCATAAAGAAAGTAAACAATATTAAAGTACCTAATCTTCGAAAGAATTTACTGGAGCAGAAAAGGTTTTAGCTTAGAAAAATGCTAAAGTAGTGAGCATTTTTTTGTGCTTTCCATGTCAATAAATTTAATTGAGCTTTTTATTATGAAATAGCTAAAGAAATTTGGAATTAACTTGTTTCAACATATGAAGGCATAAACTTAGTGAAACATTCATATCTCTATGTTCTAATAGGGGAATATGAATCCTTCAAAATGAAACTAGATGAGCCCATTTATAATGCTATTGATAGATTTTTAAAAATAGTAAATGGTGCTAAAGCTCTTAACAGCCCTATTTTTAAATAAAATCTAATGAAAAAACTTTTAAGGGGTCTCACCTTAAGATAGGAAACTAAAGTCATTATCATACTTGATAAAGATATGAGTGCTTTAAGATTTGATCATGCTTATGGATATTTGCTATCTTATGAAATGTTTATCAAATGCCATGATGTAGAAAAGGAAACAAAAAACAAGAAAAAGGGAACTGCTCTCAATATTGATTCTAATAAGAGTGATTCATTATCATCTAATATAGAACTTGCTTTATAACCAAAAGGTTTTGAAAGCTATATAAAAAGGCAAAAAGCCTTATGAAACGCACTACGATAAACATTCTCATTAGAAAACTAAATAAGCACTATGATAAACATTCTTATTAGAAAAAGAGAATAAGCACTATGATAAACATTCTCATTAGAAAAGTGAATCACTTTAGAAGTTTTCTAATAAGGTTATCTAGCATGAATGCAACAAGCTGGGACATATTAAATCTAAATGTCCAAATTTAAAAAATAAAAGTAAAAGGCATATGAAAAAGGTTATGATTGCTACATAGAGCTATAATAAAAGCTCAAACGAAAGTTTAACTTAGTCAAAAAAGGGATTAGGTAATACTAATCTAATGGCAATGTTAAATTATAAAGATTATATTACTATGTTAAAATAACCCTGAGCAAAAAGTAGAATAAAAGAGCTTAAGTTTAGTAGTTCTGATTCTAATGACTATGATGACATGCTCTTGTTTTGAAGAAATGTGTAAAAAAATATAATGATCTTAAAAAGAAATATCTTGCATTAGAAAATGAGCATAATGTATTAAAACATGTACAAAAAGAGATAAGTCAAAAAAATATTCATTATGTAATATTCATGAATGTGAAATGAAATACATATTGCTTGAAGAAAAATATGATGAAAAAGGCAAAGAAATAAATGAACTTTGCAAAAAGATTAAAGTAATAAATGAAAAAGGAAAAGAAATTATAATAGATCATGTTCACTCACTTAGAAAATCAAATATAAATATATCTAGAGAATATGTTAGAAGTGAGAAAAAGCATAATCATAAGCACCATACTAAATTTGTGCCTCTTCCTCCTAATGCTTTTACTTCTACTTTATGCTTTTATTATTGTAGAAAAGACATTTACAAGGATTCTCTTACTATAAGAAGAATCTTTTTTGGAAAATTAGTATGGGTTGAGAAAAGTTCATCATCTAATTCTAAAAAGATAAACATAAGCTTTCTTATGATCTAAAAGTTAAAAAGTTTTCAATTAGTCTAGAAAAGCTAGATGTTCTAATGTTGCTAATAGAAAAGGACCAATAGGAATTGGGGACCTGAATTTACTTGATTTTTATGCAAATATGTCTAAAGAGCAATATAACAAAAAAAGTGTTGCTTAGATAGCAGGTGCTCTAGACATATGACTTAGGAAAGAAAAACATTTTCTAAATTAACCATGATAGATGATAGAAAAGTTAGTTTTGGTGATAACAAGAATGGAAAGATTGTTGGAAGAGGGACAATTAGTTCCAATCTATGCATTGAAGATTTCTTGCTTGTTGAATGCCTCAAATTCAACTTGTTAAGCATAACTCAATTTTGTGATAAGGAAAGAAAAGTAATATGTGCAATGTAGAAGATGTTAGAATAGGCAAGACTGTTCTAATAGGGCACATATTAGGCAATATCTATGAAGTTAGCCTATAAGAGCTAGAGAAAAGTAAAAAATCTTGCCTAATCACAAAAGAAGAATTAAGCCAATCATGGTATAAAAAACCTTATCAAGCTAGCATGCATGCTATAGAAAAGCTATTAAGAAAGAAGTTCATAGACGGTTTACCAAAGATCAAATTTGAAAAAAAAATTATATTTTTAAGGCATCTCAACTTAAAAAGAAAACAAGAGCATCACTCAAATCCAAAAAAGAGATATCTATGAAGAAAGCTTTAGATTTTCTTCATCTGGATTTGTTAGGACCTATTAGTCCTATAAGTCTTAATTAAAAAGCTTATGTGATGATGATTGTAAACAATTACACAAGATTCACTTGGACATCATTTTTAATTCATAAGAACGATGCTTTCAAGATATTTGAAAAATTGAGCAAGAAGACCCAAAATGAGAATGTTTAAATACTTACAAGCTTTATAAGTGATCATGGACAAGAATTAGAGAACAAGAGTTTTAAAGAATTCTATAGCAAAATAGGAAGTCAACATAGCTTTGTATGATACCATAGCACCTCAACAGAATAAAGTTATAGAAAGGAAGAATAGAAAACTTCAAGAAATGGCAAGAATAATTCTAAATAAGAATAACTTTCCAAAATACTTTTGTGCAGAGGTTATTAACACTACATGCTACATCTTAAATAAAATATCAATCATATCAGTGTTAGAAAAGACACCATATGAGCTATGTAATGGTAGAAAAGCAAATATTAACTACTTTTAAGCCTCTAGTTATAAGTGTTTTATTTTCAATGATAAATGTAACCTAGAAAATTTAATGTCAAACTTGATGAAGGAATATTTTTATGTTATTCCTTAAATAGCAAAGCTTATAGAGTATATAATAAAAGAATACTTATTGTAGTTGAATCCTTTCATGTTAATTTGAATCTAATAATAACTACACTTGAGAAAGGAGTTTTTCTAATAATGATACATGTATAGAATTTCTGAAATAAACACAAATTTCTTGAAAATAATGATCACATAAAAATAAAAGTCTCTAGAGATAGTAGAACATAATGATAGAGCATAATTGTATACAGAATGACAATAAGTAGAACAATATCCAGATTTGCTAAAAAAGTAAAAATTTCACAAGTACCACTCTAAGGAATATTTGTTGGTTGACCTATTAGAAAAGATGTTGACCTATTAGAAAAGATGATGACTAGAAGAAGACTAAGAGAATATTGTGATAATATTGCTTTCCCTTTGTAATTAAAACCTAAAAACATAATTGATGCTTAAAGTGATGAAAGTTGGATTCTTGCTATGCAAGAAGGACTTAATCAATTTGAGAGAAATAAATTTTGAAAATTAGTTCCAAAGTAATAAGATTGCTAGGTCATTGGTACTAAATGGGTTTTTAAGAATAAATTTGTGAATTAGAGCATTAATAAGGTTAAAAGTGAAAGAATAAAGAGAAATTGAAAATAGAGAATGAGAAAGACAAATGAAAATCAAGTAACCTAATAAAAGCTAAGAAGAGGAAAAGGAAGGGGCTTGAACTGGAAATGAAGAAGGCAAGTAAAGAAGAAGGAGAAAGAGGTTCTTGGCAAAAATGATCAATTCTTACAAGAAATTGAGAAGTGAAGGGTTGATTTAATAGAGAGAACACTAATTTGTGTTTGGTAGAAGAGAAAGTTGAATGATTTATGCCTCTATTATTATGGGTAACCAAAATAAAATTTTGGTAAAGACGTTCAAAATTTTAGTTCTAGAATCACAAATTTAAGTTAGAAGTTGAGAGCATCTATTATCTCGACTCTTATAGTAGTGTATTCCACCCAAGAACTACAACGAAGAGGGAACTGATTATTGTTACATAGGATGATGAAGAAAATTTAATCTTATTTGGTATTAGGGTAGAGTTTGGTTATTTTTAACTCTAAATTTCCTAAAAGAAGTGAGTTGGGGTCTAAAGTGAATTACATTGGCAATATTATAATTTTTGCAGAATTATTTTCAAACAAGAGTATAAGTCGAGTATTATAAGTGTGGTAGGTATTGAAGTTGCTATAATAGGTTTAAAAGAGGTGATTGAAGGATCAACATCTCTAAGGATATAATTTTAGGTTTGTACTACTCTTATGTCTCAAATTGTTTGGTAATTCTAATAAAGGTTAGAGTATAAGCCAAGAATAAAAACTAAAAAGAATTATGTTTAGAATTTTACAATATACATAGGAGTTGAGTTGCAATAGAGAATGAAAATGGATTATTTTACTTCCAAGAGAGTATATAAATCTATTTGGTGTGTTTACACAAATTAAATTATTTAGATAGAATATAATTGAAATGGCGGTCAGAATTGTAGAACTAAAATTCCGTAGAATATAACATTATCTATTGTCAAAACCAAAAAAAAAATGCCTATACATATGTTTGTGTCTATTAAAATAGGTATACTTTGTTACTTTTTGTCATACATGCACAGTGAAAAGTTAAAAATTTTTAATGAAAACTAATTAACAGTAATAGATCCAAATGAAATAATGCAGTTATATATATTTTTATACAAACAACATAGATTATATTACTGTAAATAGTTATGTGTTTCCTTTTTCTTTTGCTCTTCTCATTTAGTAGTCATAAGCCATAGTGATCCTCAGCTAGGAACACCTCATAGGTATTCATATGAGAAGTAGCAAGAATAAAGGTATGCAATTTTCCAAGTGCTAGTAGAAAAATTGCACAAATGAACAAAGAACAAGAAAAATTGAATAGGAGAGAATGAGATCTTTTGCATTAATTTCTATGTTTGTAATGTGTATGGTGGTTGATTAAGAGTTTAATCCCTTTCATACTTTTTTTAGGTTAGGTTTTAAAACTTAAAAGCTAACCTAGAGGGTCCCACAAGAATGCTACATGCATAAGCTCTCTAGGCTTAGTAATGGGCCTATACGTGAATTGTACATGGCCTGATGGGTCTATCGCTAAATAGGGCCACTTAATTATCCTTCTAATGATCAATTCAAAGCCCTTTTAACTATTAAAATGTCCATAAAAATTAGAACTAAAAAGACTTTGCCAACTAGACTCAACATTTAGTTTTGGAAACCCTAGTTCTGGTTTCCAAAATTAGACCAGGCTTACTTTTGGAAACCCTAGTCTTGGTTTCCTAATATGTCACTGAGCTCTAAGATCAACCATTTTCCTTATTTTTTTCTTATCTATTAATTATATCTCATATCATTAGTCCATTCAAACACTTTGAATCTCCTTTTACATCCTATAGTGTGTGACCCTATGGGTTTTCGAAGCATGATGGTAGTACATAGTGCATAAGAGTTCTAGTTCAATTGGGATTTTTGTGGTCCAATCTTATTAGCTAAATAATTGATTTCCAATCAATTATCAACTTATATACAACTTTAGAGTGATGTCTAGTTTCACATCAAAACTATCTAAGTGTCAAGAAATTTAAGTGGTTTAACTTAACTCTGCTATATATAGTTTTCATATAATCAATCTTTTCACTAGACTTTATCTCATTTAGGTTTGAGTATAAACATCTATCAACTCAATGATTGATTAGTTACATTAAATCAAGCCTTAAATATGTTATTCCTAATATATATTCCATTATTCCAAAAATGCCCTTGTGAATCTCATTCACACTTGCATTTTACTTTTGCCAAAGATTTTCAAAATAAAGGCATATTAGAATAGTGGGATATACTTCCCAAAATAATTCAAGGTGGTGAATTGTCTATTGATAACTCAACTACTTTCAAGTATTTCAAACTACACCCAATCACCTAGCTATGTATACATCATGGTGATGTAGGAGCACTAGAGTGAAAGTATAGTTCTCTATACTTAAGATAACCTTAGTGATCTCAAGTTAGAAGATACTTGCAAAACTAATATGATGAGATTTCTTCACTGATATAGATTATTTATCTATGTGAACATTCTTATCTTAGATTTTAAATGAACTTGTTTCTTAAACAAATATCACTATGCATATAACTTGTGAGAAGTGTTTAACAAGCTCAAAGAGCATAACATGTGCTAGTCTCATCATAAGATTCTATGACTAAGGATAGTTTTGGTATTTCACATTTACATGTAATAAGATTCTCACATTATGAATACTTCATTATTTCCTCTATACTTTGAATATACTAAGGACTTTATTACCTAGTTTTAAGATCATATGGAACAAATGAATTAATATAAGCACTATATTAGTAAAGAATGCCTTTTATTATAAACCAAAGTTTATTATGTACACAAAATATCCCTATTACATATAAGCTCTAAGGCATACTTCTAACAATCTCCTATGTATCTAATACCTATGTTATATACTTGGAGATTTAATCTATTTTGTGACAATGCCTTAGTGCAAGGATTAGCATTATTTTGATCAATACTTTCAATTTTTACATCTTGCTTGCTACTATTGTTGTAATGAGGTGGTAGCACTTAAGTGCATACTTGGATCATTTATGAGACCACAGTTCATTAGCCTATGTAATGGCCCCATTATTGTCATAATACAAAGGTACTAAGTCAATAATAGTTTGTAACACTCCTAGTTCAATGAAGAACTTTTTGATCCACACTACTTTCTTAGCTATATCAAAAGTTGCAATGTGCTCTACCTTAGTTTTTGAGTCTATAGGTGTATTTTATTTTGAACTTTTCGAACTAATTACCCCTCTTATGAATAAATACATGAAATCTAACTTAGATTTGTAATAGCCTTTGTCAAACATAAAATTAGTATTTGTACACCCACTTACTTGCATATCCCCCTTTCTATATACCAAGAAAAATCATTAGTCCTTTCAAGTACTTAAGGATATTCTTAACAACCACTGAATGTTCCTCTCTATAATTAGATTAGAATCTACTCATGACACTTAAAACAAATGCTACATTAGGTCTAGTACATAACATAGCATACATGATTAATCATATAGTTAAAGCATAAGGGATCCTACTTATGCATGCTCCCTTTTCTTATGTCTTAAGACATATATACTTAGAAAAGGCCTCTTAATGAGTCATTGGATTAAACCTTTTCTTTGAGAGATCCATGCTAAACCTCTTTAACATCTTATCTATGTGTGTAAACTGTCAAAGACCTATCAACCTCTTAGATTTATCTTTGTAGATCAAAATCCCTAGTATATAGGTTATTTTACCAAGGTCTTTCATGGAGAACCTTTTAGGTAGCCAAATTTTAATTGATTATAGGATAGAGACATCATTTCTCATGATTAATATGTTATCCACATATAATATTAAGAAATTGACTATAGTCTGAACTAACCTTTTTGTAAACACATAGTTCATCCATATTTTATGAGAAACTAAACTCTTTGATTTTGTAGTCAAATATGATTTTTAGCTCTTAGATGCTTGCTTCAATCCATAAATAGTCTTTTGAAGCTTGTATAATTTCGCATTATCACTAGATTTGAAACCCTTATGCTATATCTTTTACACCTTTTCTAACAAGATTCCATTAAGAAAAGTTACTTTCACATCTATTTGCCATATCTCATAATCATAACGAATGGCAATAGCAAAAAGATTCCTATTGGATTTAAGTATGGCTATCAGTGAAAAGGTTTCATCAAAGTAAATTCCTTGCCTTTGGTGATAACCTTTTACAACTAACCTTGCTTTATGTGTAACAACATTATGCTCCATATCTATCTCTTCTTGAATATCCATTTGCACCTAATGGGTATAATCCCTTTAGGCATATCAACAAAATCATAACATTTTGTTGTTATACATGGAATCAATTTCATATTGCATGGCCTTTAACAATAATTCTGATTCTAAACTCTTTAAAACCTCCTAATAGCTTAAAAGCTCATCCTCTTTACTATGGTTACATTACTATTCGCATTTAAGAGAAATCCATGTATCTAAAGAGAAGTACAAAACCTAGTAAATTGTCTAAGAACTTGTGCTTCCATAGGTTCTACTCTCACATCATCACTATGCATAATAGGCTTATGATCAATCATTTGATTTACTTCTATTTATGAATCTCGAACTTCATTAAGTTGGATTCTACTCCCACTACCTTCAATTAAGAGAAACTTTTTCTCCAAGAAGATAGAATACTTTGAAATAAACATCATTTATTCTAATATAATGTAGAAATAATATCTAATAAACTCCTTTAGATATCCCACAAATAAGCATTTCTTAGATTTAGCTTTAAGCTTTTATGACACAATTCTTTTAATATAGGCAACACAATCCCACACTTTTAAATGCAAAATAATTGGTTTCTTATTACACCATATCTCATATGGGGTTACATCAACAAATTTTGATAGAACTCTATTTAAAAGATAAATAACAATTTTTAGTGCTTAGCCTTTAAATGACCTAAACAACTCTACAATACTCATCATAAAATTGAACCATGTCCAATAGGGTTTAACTTCTCCTTTTAGATACATTATTATGTTGTGCTGTGTATGCAGGAGTCCATTGAGATAATATACCATTATCTCTCAGATAACTCTAAAACTCATGACTTAAGTATTTTGCACCTTAATTTGATTTGCGTGTTTTAATACTTTTGTCAAGATGTTTCTCAACATCGTTCCTAAATTCTTTGAACTTTTTAAAGGATTAAGATTTGAACTTCATCAAGTACATGTACCCATATCTTAAGTAATAATTGATAAAGGTAATGAAGTAGAGAAACCCACCTCTTGCATATGTGGTCATAGGTTTGCAAATATCTGTATGTATAAGGTTTAAAAGCACACTAGCACATTTAACATTTTGACAAAAAGGTGTCTTTGTCATTTTGCCTAATGAATATAACTTGTATATTTCAATTGATTCATAATTGAATCAACCTAAGTTGCCAGACTTATGCAACTTAGATGTGCTTCTCATTTATATAGCCAAAATGATAATGTAACAAGAAAGATGGATTCAAGTTATCCATATTTGGCCTCTTGGTATTAATATTATAAAGTTCTTTTTTTATTATCAAAACTATAAATTTCATTAACATTAGATCCAGGACAATATAAAACATTGTCTTTATAAATTGAACAACCTTTGCTCTGATTAATGAGCATATCAAAATCTTATTTAGCAAGACAAGATAAAGAAATAATGTTCTTATTTAAGGAAGGAACAAAATAACAATTATCAAGTTCTAATACAAGTTTAGAAGGCAAGTACAAATGATATGTTCCAATAGCTAATGCAACAACTCTTGCTCCATTTTCCACCCATAAGTCTATAACACCCTTATTTAGCCTTCTACTACTCTTTAGTCCCTACATATCACAAACCAAATGAGAACCACAACTAGTATCTGATATGTGATTATCCATAATAGTTCTAGTATTAATCTCAATAACATTAATCCTTGAAGTTGAAGCATTCCTATTGCTATACTTCATGTAAGACTAAGGTAAGCCTTGTAATTTCGCCTCTAATGACTAGCCTTTTTGTAATAGGAGTAATTTGCCTTGGATCTAGTCACATTAGGAGCAACAATAGGCTATTTGTTCTTGCCTCTTTTCACCACACCTTGGGCCTTGGTTGCCATCTTCTTCTTCCCTTTATTTTTTTAAAGTAGAAGAATCCATAACCATTACTCCTTTAGAATTCTTTTTCATAGCAACTTCAATAGTCTTAAAAATTTTTAGCAACTCATAGACCATTGTCGGAATCTTATTTATTTGATAATTAATCAAAACATGTGCAAAACAATATAGCAATAGCTAAAAGATCAAGTATATGCTCAAATCATGATCCACCATAAAGCCTAGAGAAATTAACCTCTTAATAGACCCATTTATCTTTAAGCGACGTTGATAAGTTAAAGTCATTTCCATCATTCTGTAGTGGAATAAGGCTTTAGATATATCATATATTTTAGTCTTACTCTACTTATTAAATAGTTCATATAAGTGAATCATAATGGTATGAGCATTCATATGCTCATGCTACTTCTATAATTCAGGAGACATGGACACCAGCATAATACACATAAATAGGTTTGAGTTCTCTGAATGTTTCAAATATGTTGATTAATTATCAACATCAGTAGCATCTTCACGGATAGGTAGTAATGTCTTTTCCAAGACATAGACTAACTATTCTTAGGTTTTTAAGCTATTCAATGAAGTAGGACCTAATTAATTTATTGGAACCTAAGATTGTGTATAAATTCATGTTTGATGTACTCATAATGCAATAAAATGACCTACATATGAAGATAAAAATATGTTAGAGTCTGATTGTGTACATGAATGCATTTTATAAGGTCTTTTACAAAATCCATATGTTCTCCCACTATTTTGTTACAAACCAATAGCTATCACATTGAACCAAGAGACTAGGAGGTTTTCCTAGTGAGTTAGCACCCACCTTTCATTAAGGTTGAACTTTGGGTTTCCCAATAAGATTAACCTGTAATAGAAATTGTAGGCATCTCATGCGAATTTAATCATATGCAACTACTGATTATTGGGTCACTAACTCTTGGTGCATATATATCATATACATATTTCCCTAATCTACCTCCAAAACTATTAACCTTGGTTTCCTTAACAAGCTAATGGACTATCTAAGATAGACCCATTAGTATAACCATAACATATTTGATGTAGCATGAACTTGGGTTTACCCAACAACTCAACAGTAAGAAGAACTCTAGATAAAACTATGCTAATAGAACACTTAGAAGTCTTAGTATTTAGTTTGAGGTATTTCTTACATTTTAGTCTCATTAAGCTGTACACTTTGGTATGCTTATGCAAAAGAATTTCGCATGCTTTGGCATGCATAAGCATATTTAATCATATTAAATCATACACATGCTATTTAATGACATTAATTATGTGATCTGGTTATGGACTTTTACCACATTGACTTTTTTAAGCCAAAGGAAACCAATTTAGACTGGACCCTAGGTAGTTATACATGAATTACAAACCTAAAAAGAAATAAAAAGAACTCTTGTAACAATTTTTTCTTAGTCCTTGGTAGGCCTTCTTCTCTATTTTGCTCCTTGCATTTCTTTATTCCAATCTAATCCTATGTAATTTAATTTCACGTCATATTAATAAGAAGACATTAAGTTACATGTGAGGGGAATTAGATGGGAGGAGAAATACAAATAGAAATGAGAGAAAAGGTTAGACATGCAAGTCAAATTTCACCAAAATAAAAATTCATTCAATGCAAGATCAATCATATTAGTCTTTGGTCCATAACTAGTTATCATGTAAAATATGCACCCTTAACATGCATCTAAAGCATTAAACTTAGAAAATATTCATTATTGTCAATTAATAAAATTATAACACTTATAAAACTATTTTCAGTGCTCTCTTATAGGCCATCAGATTCCATTTGCTTTATTACGAAGAATTAATGGTATAATTCATGCAATTAATTATTTAATCTCTATATCTCTCCATTTTATTGGAATTTTCAAGTAATCACTTTACTTTAAAGCAAATGACCCAGAAAACAATTCTAGGGTTTCGTAAGAGTAGTATATGCATAGAATAATTTAAATTGTTCAAGTCTAATTTTGATAAATCTTATCCAAATTTGACCAAAATAAAATTTAGTCCATATAATTAATTAAAATTCTAATCATATTAGAAAAATTAATTAATTTGGAATCACATAAAATTATTTTATGCCATTGTTGAGTTTTATAATTAAAATTAGTTATCGTGTTGTAATCATCAAAAATCTCAAACATGATTAAATAATTCAACATTTTATTCTATTTTATGAATTTCAAGACAATATATAACACATATTTCTAGAAATCCAAATCCAATCATGTTGGATATTAAATTAATAAAAAATCTTTAAGTGGTAATCACAAAGAATTACATTCTACGTGAATAATTTAATCATTTGTAACTCAG
>CANXYI011991394.1:0-12565 GCA_948208565.1 Hura crepitans
AAAAAACACTTTTGATAAGACATATAACATATCTCAACTCCAAATGGGTCCTCTAACTTTATAAGAAAAACACAGAGCCTTAGGCTCAACTCAATCAACATTCTCAATACAACATCAATGTTATCACACAATTCATGCAAGAAAAATAAAGCTTTTACAATAATATAGTTTTAGTTACAAAATCGACCCATAGTATTCAAATTAACCCCAATCCTTCTATTATCATAATAGCAACACTAAGAATATTTTCATCAACATCATTTTACAAAAAAAAAAAATCAAAAGTACCTAAAAAGGGCAGCCTTTACATCCTCCTATGGGGTAAAAGCTTTGACTTTAATCTACTGCTTTGTTACCTATGCATTACAAACAGGCAATGCGTTAAGCTTTCGCTTAATGGTGTAATCACTTTAACTTGATATAACATTTTAAGCATACTTTTATGAAATATATGCGATATAAATCATTTCTAGTCATACATATGCCTACATTATGAATATCACATAATTATGCAATTGTAGCACATACTTGCCTTTAAAAACAGAAAAACCATATTATGTCCATAATCACTTCATCATTGATTTTAACATGAATAAAAATCAACCATACACATAAAGTACTCCTATATTAGTCATAAATATATGCAGGTTCAATTTTACATTGTAAGGAGCACAACGACATGCATTTTGACCCATTACCATACATATGTGTCACTATTGGATATTTGGGTTTCAAGACCCTATATGCACCAATAGATCAATTATCTGAATATTAAACTTTGCATAAAACCATATACATCATATTAAAGGGCTTAATCTATCATTATGCCAAAATTACCAATGTCACACATAACTCATCATTTAAACCACAATTAACATTATTTTATGCTTAACTTATGTTGGAATCACAATTATTATTATTATTATTATTATTATGTGTTTAACTCATGCCCATACTAAAGAGACAACTATCCAAGGCTGGATGGTAGATAACAAGCTACTTGAAGGTGCTTAAAATAGTGTACCTAAAGGCATTAGTATTTGTAGATACAAAAATGCATAGGCCTGAAAGCATCACACAAAGTAGTGTTAAAATAGTGGCTCGAAAGCCTAGTGCTCGTCAACTTAAAAATGCATGTGACCCGTATGCCTACTACCCAAAGGTAAACATTATAGCTGTTGATTCTAGTTGATATATCAACCTATCCAAACTATGTTGCCCAATTGTATAGGCATCATTAAACTTGTTAATTTATCTCATTTTAACCATTTTAAATGTATAACATTGTTTATGTCTCGACTTATAGAAACTATTCATATTGGCCATTTCATACATCAGTGAAGCCTAAACACTTATGCCAAGCAGCATGTGTCAAATAAGATATAGCATAGCCTTATTAGGCTTACATAAGCTCAAAACACCAAACAATCACATTACTTATATGTAAGAACTAGAATACTCATCTAGTATCATAATCACGTATTTTACCCTTACTATCATCATTAACATGCATTATAATGTCTAATGCATCATGATTATGCATAATGATCACATTTCGCATTACTTGCCATTTTACACACTATAAATATTTAGCGATATATATGTGTTATATGACTATACACATTGCAATAAACCATACAATATTCAATATG
Source organism: Hura crepitans (assembly GCA_948208565.1). Lineage (NCBI taxonomy): Eukaryota > Viridiplantae > Streptophyta > Magnoliopsida > Malpighiales > Euphorbiaceae > Hura > Hura crepitans. The sequence continues at coordinate 1,653 of CANXYI011991394.1, forward strand.
GCATTCGGCCATCACTAAGCACATTAAGAACAAAAGATGCTATCCAAATAATTTATGTACATAAGTCACAATTATGCACATAATGCTTACATACATGAAATTTTGGCTTCTAATGTATAAGGCCACAAAAAGACATGCATAACTCATCATTTATTTTCATACAACATGTATGGATGCTCAAATTACATTTTTTTAATGTGAAACCATCGTTTATGGTAATACATGCATTAACATGCCTTGATGGATTATTTTAGCCATAATGCTACATATAAGCTTATCATCGTTTATTGGCCATTTAGCTACCTATTTCCACTATTAGCATCTTATTGTTATCACCTAAATGCACATATCATCATCCATTAATGATACACATAGATATGCACATTAATTACTTACAACATCAATAATTACATAAAATTCACATAATGCACTCATTACTTAATAGCACCATAAATATGCATCACTCATGAATAATAAGTTCTAGGCTATCACATTACATGTATTAACATGTATTCATGCCAACAAATGCATTTATTATCCATTATTACATTAAATGCCTTTTTATGTCATAATGTCCATAATAGGTTTATATATATTCCATTAAAAATAATGTGACCACAAATACTGAGATAGGTCATCAGGGATGCCCGATGCTCTTTTAGGCCTTTTCCTTGCCCTAAAAAGCTCGGTTCGAGTTTTCACCTATGAATAAAATAGGCATGATATAAAATTATAGAAAACTTTGAAAGTCAAAATGAGCCTATATATACTCTCCTGGGCATCTGAGGAACCTAGGAAAAATTATCAAAACTAAAAAAGTTACCCGATGGTCGGATGTGTACTATTCACCTTGAGAGGGAAATCAAGATTCCTCTTGAGATACTCTGCCTAACCATGACATCTTAGTGTCTATGGGTTCTGCTTAGGTAGATCTATCTACTGAGACCAATTTTTGTTAGTGGGTTGGTGTGTGGAGGAAGAAAAATGGAGGAGGGGGAATAGATAAGAGGTGTCGATAATGAGGGAAGGAGCCGGTAGAAATAGGTAGAAGTGGAGGCAACAGGAGGGAAAGGGTATTTATAGTTTTTAAATTCATAAATTTTTTATCCCCTCTAGAAAAACCAAAATTCCCTCATTTTTGTCCCCAAAAATAGATAAATTCCTCCTCTAAATTCCCTTAAAACCTCAAGCTCAAAAAATGAAGGAAACCCAAAAAATCACTATATTTTCTTTCCTGAAAATTAAATAAAAATACTTCTTGATAGCAGAAAATTTTGATTCTAAAGCTAACAGACTATTTAGAATATTTACATATCAAGTTGTACCATTTTTAGATTATTTTGAGCAAATTCTAAATTATTTTACGGTTCAGCTTTACCTGCAGTACTATTCACAAGACAACGTTGTAAAAATATTCTTAAGCATTTTTAACCATCCAAATGACTTTAGATTGGCTTTAAACTTTGCTCAAAATTCTCTCATAATTAATACTCCCCATCAGTACACTTAGTGTGACTCAAGTTTTGAGAAGCACTATTCATCTTATGAAGTACTATTCATAAGAGTTGAGATTTTCGAGTTGTTACAATTAGTGATTTGAAGTTTAAGGATACTTATACCATTGTTATGATGAGATACTTTTACTAGCATAGATTAAGTATCCATGTGAAAATCTCATGGTGGGTCTCTAATATACTTACTTCCTAAGTAAGCATCCACATGCCAACTCCAAGCATCTTTATGCTTACAGCTTATGAGAACTACTGCTTAATCTAATCAAGAAGTATAACATGTGCTGATCTTTTTGCATTAACAATGTCCCACCTTGTTAATACTATGGTCATGGATTTTTAGGTATATCACATTTGCATGCAATAAGAATCTCACATCATAAACACTTTATGGTTTCCTCTATGTTGTGATTATATACCAGGGACTTTATTACATGGTTTAAGACATTGCAAACAATTATAAGTAATATATAAAAGTACCATGATATAAAGAGAAATGCCTTTTAGTATGATTTTACAAGGTTTAAATAGATGAATACTACTCTATTATAAGAGCTCTAGGGCATACTTCTAACAATATGAAGTTTAAGGATACTCGTACCATTGATATGATGAGATACTTCTAACAATATGAATTATAAGGATAGTCAAACCACTAATATGATGAGATACTTTCACTAACATAAGTTAAGTAACCTTGTGAAGATCTCATGATGGGTCTTTGATGTACGTACTTCCCACATAAGTATCCACATGTTAACTACAAGCATTTTTATGCTTATAGCTTGTGAGAATTACTACTTGATCCAATCAAGATGTATAACATGTGCTGACCTATCAGCATTAACAATGTCCTATCTTATTAATACTATGATCAAAGATATTTTGGTATATCACATTTGCATGCAATAAAAATCTCCCATCATGAATACTTTATGATTTCCTCTGTATTGTGATTTTATACAAGGGACTTTATAATATGGTTTAAGACATTGCAAGCAATCATAAGGTATATATAAAAAGTACCATGATATAAAGAGAAATGCCTTTACATTAATTTACAAGGTTTAAAAACATGAATATAACCCTATTACATAAGCTCTAGGGCATACTTCTAGCAATAAACACACTTTATTTTAGCTTCAACAAAATAAATCAACCTTTGCCTATAACTCTTTAAAATTGCCTCAATAGTGGCCATCTATTGGCAAAGACAATGACCAGTCTTGCATACATAATGCATAACATGCATACAAGTATATGTTTCTAGGCATATAAATAGTTTCATCTCTTAAAGACAAATACATTTAGTAAATCCCATAACGAGGTTAGAAATAAGCATTAAATAAACACATATGTTTCATTGCTAGCATGTTTTCTTTCACTAATGCTTTTGCTAGAAATAAGTATAGTGGGATATTAATAATAGCTAAGTATTTCATAAATGCTCATAAGAATGGAAAGAGCATTCAATTTTTGAACCACTATGCCATATTCATGAGCACATGTATGCTATACAAACTTGATCTAATGTGCTAAGCTGAACATTGTGCTTGCTTTATTATAGGGAAAAGAATGAAAACCTGTGAAGATCTGAAGACTAATCTTTTGGAAAAGCAATTAAACACCAAGCTTCCTTTATGATCTTGGGGGCAATCACTGGAATATACAGCATAATAAAAGTATCAAAGGAACTATAGACATTATGACCACATCAAATGGTAAAATATTCACTCTTTTAGCATAATGTAAGATGTTAACAATGAATTTTTATTCTTACAAAAAGTGATAAGAATTTTCACTTCAGTAAGAAATTGCACAAATCTCAAAACCTAAAATCCTAGGGGCAATGCTAGAATACAAAGTAGTTTAGGCACATCAAAAGGTGTGCATTCACCCTTTTGCCTTAATAAAGCACTAACAATGAATCTTTACTTTTACAAAATACAATGAAAATTCAACACTTTAGCTTAAGATAATGCATAGGGCAAGCTTATGAGCTTTTTATTATATAGTACATTAACTCTCCCTTTAGTTCCATGCTTATTAGCTTTAACAACTTCCCTAAAGCAAATACTAATAGATAGCACACAACAAACAACCTAGAGAGCATGGGTTGAATAATGAGCTTAAAGAGTATGACCTTTATCAATAGCCTAGAGAGAATGGCTTCAAAAATAGGCTTAGAGAGCATGGCCTCCATTAAAAGCCTAAAGTGCATGGCTTTAAAAATCAGCACATAGAGTATGGACTCTAATAATAGCTTAGAGCAAGGCTCTAAAGACCTTAGCTAATAAGCATCACACCCACTAAGTAAGGGGTAGCTCTTACATCAATCATTGTGGCTGACGAATGACACACCTATTAAGAAAAGGTAACTTTTGAAGCAAACACCGTGGCTAACAAATGTTGGACCTATTAAGCTAGGCTAGCACTCAAAGTAATCATTGAAGCTAACAAGCATCACACTCATTAAGTAGGGTAGCTCTCGAAGTAATCATTAAAGCCGATGAGTGTTACACCTATTAAGCAACGAGTAGGGGTAGCTCTCAAAGCAATCACTAAAATTGACAAGCATTGCACCCATTGATTAGGTGTAGCTTTCAAAGTAATCATCAAAGCTTACAAGTATCACACCTACTGAGTAGGGTAGCTCTTAAAGTAACTATCAAAGTAGACAAGTATCACCCCCACCGAGCAGAGGCAGCTCTCGAAGAATTCAATAAAAACAAACATAACTCAACCTATTTAGCAAGAGTAGTTCTTATTCTTGGACAAGGTTAAAACTCATAACTCATATCATCATCAAGCCTCTACTAAGAAAAGGGTAGCGTCCTAGTTCATTCATTATTAAACATAATTAGGAAAAAGGCTAATATCGTAAAACCTACTAAGTAGAGGGAGCTTTTAGAACCCACTCTGAGGTGTAGGTACACGTCTCTTCCTTTCTTTTGAACTTTGATATAACTTGAAATGGATAATTTTCAAGCCCCATCAAAGTAGGGGCAACTATAGACATCATAGTCAGAGACATTTCCTAGTTTAGATGGTTTTCAATGATAAAAATCACAAATGTCAGATATTTGTCATGAGATGTAAGGGGTAACCTATAAACTAAGTAGAATTCCTTAAAAATAAAATATAAACCACCTTAAAAAAAGCCTAAAGAAGACACCTAATAGATATCCTATGATGTTCATGTAAACATCCTTTCATGAGAAGCAAAGTCTATATAGACTTTATTGACACAGTGGTTGTCTATATCCGTGCAGACCTACTTTCATGAGGACCAAAATCTATATGGACCTTATCGATATAAAGGCTATTTGAGTCCATATGGGCCTTATCTCATAAGGATAAAGTTTGTGCAGACCATAATGTTTAGGTCCCTACAGACCTTGGCAAACTAGGGGTGCCTCAGGATCACCTTTCAATTTGCTAGAGGAATATTCTTTATGGGAAACATAAAGCTTATCTAGAAAAGGCAATATAAAAGGCTAGTTTAGAGAGAGAAAATAAGACTTTTGAGTTATTTTTTTAAAAAAGAAAAACACTTGGCAGTAGCTCTCTCTCTCTTCTCCTCCCTCACCTTCACCAAAAAGCTACTATAAAAATCAAAATCTCTAAAGCTAAAGCTTGAAACCTTGAAAATGACCTAATTTCATGATATTAAAGTGGTTAAACCTCACATTTTGTAATGCATATAAATTGAGATTTAGTGAAAAGTACCTCTGAGGTCGAATAGTGTGCTCAAGGAGCTAGGACATCTTTGTAGGGCCTGAGAAGGGATAAACTGGTCATAAAACTTTAGCGAGGCAGAAATGGGTAAAATGAATTAATTTAAAAATTTATCATAACCAATTATTCATTTTAGGCCATAAGCCAATAAATTGTAGTTTTAGATGGACTTGGCTAGGAATGACTTGAGAAGTGCCAAGACAGATCGAAAAATGTTATACCCTGAAGGTCAAAAATTCTACTGAGTTCAGTGGTAAAGGAATTTTAATTTTCTGAGGTCATTCAATAATTTTTTAGAATTTCCTAATTTTTTGAGAAGTTAGTTAATCGAATTGCCAATGGAATTTTGACATGAAATTTTATGAGGCTTTAAATAGGCATAATCAAGGATTTTTAAAATAAATACAATGATTTTCAGAGGTCTAAATGAATTTTTAAAATTTCTCGAAATTACAGCTAAAATTGGATTTTTACGGGTCACTTAAGCACCACGGGTCACCACCCACTCACTCATATAAATACCATGCCATATAGACATCCACCTAATATGCCAAGTCACCCCCTTTACCATTTCCCTCTCTAAGCTACTGACGCTATTTCTAGTCTTTTTCCTCTATTTTTTGCTTCTTTTTTTCTTAATTCCCCAATATTGCCCCACCAAAAATAACCATAATTATGCAAAAATAATTATCCATAGGGCCTTTATACTTTATAGCTATCCATATAAGTGGGAAAATTAGCTCTATTTTTAGTTTTGGGGTATGGTGGCCATGAAATTCAAGTGGTGTTTAAGTGGACATTTCTTGCTTTTTATTGTAGTTTTGTGTAGTCCCAATTATTCTCAAAATTACCATGTTTTTAATTATTAAATTGGTGCTTGGTAAGATTTTTAGTGAATTTTCTAAGTTAGAATTCAATTATGTAGCCATCAAGGCAAATTGGTTAGCAATCAATGAATTAAAGCTACCCAAGTATGAGAAAGGATTCAAGAATTTATTAGGTATGTGAATTTGATATAATACTAACATGCCATGATGTAATTGTATGTGAATTGCCATGAAAATATCTATGGAATTGTATATTTGATCATGTATATGCATGGAATGTTCATATAACCATATCATAATGTCATTTGTATGTGAAAAATGTTGATTTGAATTTGAATTAAGTGAGAAAAGATTTTGTAAGTGCATAATGTTCATATGGGCAAGTGGTATGTTCATGATGGTATGGCATGTATACATGACAAAAATGATAGGAAATATAATATGTGGCATGAATATGGATGTGTGTGCATGAAATTGGTGAGAACAACATGTGTGTGTGCTTAGTGTCATTATGGCTAAGAGATATAGGCATGTCATATTTGTGAATTATTGGTATATGTGTGCCATGATATTATTGGCATGTGAAAATGATGATATATATGTGAAATTGGTGAGAAAAACATGTGTATGTGCATGATCCCAAAATGGCTGAATGATATGTCAAGTCATGTTAAGGCATGGCCTGTATGTATGGCATGGTATATGATGTGTAATTGTGAAACATGAGGTGTGTGACAAGTATATGGCTTCAAATGTATACAAATATGTAAATAAATATGGTATAAGGTATGGTAAATAAAGGTTGTGTAAATGTATTAATAATTTGGTGTAAGAAATGGTATGGAAATGGCATGAAAGAAAAGTACTTAAATTGGCCTAAAAGTAACCAAAAATGGCTTGAAAAGTGGTACATAATTTGAGCACATGGTGTAATTTGTTTTGATGACAATTTGAGATCAATATTGTTGACTTATTAGGATGAATAGTTTAAGATCATATGTGGCCTAGTATAACATGGAAAGGAGACTTGAAATGGCATGAGAAAGTGTTAAATGAATAGTGTTAATTGATCTATAATGGTGTCCCAAAAATTAAACGGATCCGTAACTATGCCATTGGGAATAAACCTATGAAAGAGATTTATAACTATGTATTAATCACCTAGAAATAAAATAAATAAATGATCTGTAATTGAATAAAAATAATTAAAGGATAGTTGGCCCATTAGTTAGAAACCCACTGATGGGTTAACTAGTCAATTAGGGATTAGTAGCTATAAGAGGTATTGGTCCTTCTAGGCTTTATCAATGTATTACATCGATAGGCGTAACCAAAAAGGTCTCAGTGATGATAGATGTGGATGATATTATTAGAAGTTAGGTGTATTTTTTGGGGAATGTTACCCAGGTAGCCGTTATGCTGCTTGAATTTTTGTGAAATTAATTACAAACATGGAAATTGGATTTTAATGGTTATTATGACATATATAATGATGTTTGATGATTACACTGGAGTTTTAAGAAACATCTATTTGATAAATAAACAAGATCATAAGTGTTAAATGAATAAGGCCTTAGAGAAATTTAAGGATGGGTGACCATATTAAAAGTGACATCACCTATTGAGTTTCTTAGGGAATCAAGTAGGGGTGTTACATTGGGTGGTATTAAAGCCTAGGGTTAGGTGTTCCTAGTCATTTTACATGAGTTCTAGTGTCTAGATTTTGATTTTCTAATAAGCTACACTATAAGGAGTCTAATCGGTTATTGTCTTTTGTAGTGATATAAGATGAGTGAAAAGAACTCTAGTAGAATGAGGAGAAAAGGTAGCTAGCCATGCTCCTACAACTATTTAAGGAGTAGCAGCCAGTGTAGCTACACCAAGCCTAGTGATGCTGTACAATAGCTATAGCCACGACAATAACAGTAGGCTCAGTTCTCTAACATTTCTATAGCAGATTGTAGATTTGTTGAGACACATATTAGCACTAGCTCCTGTAGCTCCTCCACCTCTAGCTATACCACAAAAGATATATTTAGAGAGAGTTGAAAAGATAGGAGCAATAGATTTTCTAAGAACTAGTGAAGATGATGTAGCCAGAGCAGAGTATTAGCTAGAAAGGACACTCATAATTCTAGAACAATTAGAATGTATAAAGGAGGAAAGTCAAAAGTGTTCTACCATTTTTCTCTAAGAGGAAGCTTTCCATTGGTAAGACACAACAAAGAAAAGGAAAGTAGAAGTAGATGTAACCTCAGAATTCTTTCTACAAAAGTTTAAGAAGAGATACATCTTAGAGTCTTATATAGATAAGAAAAGACAAGATTTCCTTGACTTGAAGCAATAAAGAAGATCTATGTCAGAATATGAGAAAGATTTTGCAAGATTGAGATGATATGCAGAGGAATTTATACCTACTAAAGAGGAAAGATGCAAGAGGTTCTTGAAGGGGCTTAATATGGATTTACACAAGCATATAGCAAACCCAAAGGTTGCAAACTTTGCTATTTTAGTGGCAGCAACATATAATATGGAAGAAATGTTACACGAAAAGAGGGACTTATTCTAGAAGAAGAGGCTTTTCACAATAGGTAAAACTAGCTCAGCACCTAGATTTTGGAAGAGGCAAAGGGAGACCTAGTCTCAGTCTCAACTAGTACAACCACCATAGAGATAGCCCTAGTCACAGAGGTCTAGTTAGGCTTCTACATTTAGGCCTCAACCACCTTAACGAGCCTCTAGTGCCCTAGCATTAGCACCTAGGGGTACACCCTCGACTTGTCAAACTTATACCAAAAGACATTAAGGTCAGTGATGGTAGACCAGAAGGGGAGATTATTTCACTTATAGGGCTAGAGATCATTACCAGAGGGATTATCCTTAAAGGCAAACTAAAGCTACCCGAACTTAAGCATCAGTAGTACCCCAAAACATAGGCCAGAGACATAATAGAGGTAACCAATGAAGTAGTAGTCAAGGGACCAAGTCAAAGGCATGATCTTTAGCTAGACAAAGTGCCATCAGAGCTCATCAGGAGGTAGAGGCTCTAGATGTCATTATTGGTACTTTTTATTTATTTGATACACCAGTTTTGTCTTTAATATATCTAGGATCTACTCACTCATATATTTGCACTACATAATCAGAAGATAAGGGTTTAGAACCAAAGTCTATAGGCATAGACATTTAATTAAGCAATCTAATCAAACAGAGCATGATAGTGCATAAAGCCTACATCCACTGTCCTCTGGTGATCCATAAACAACTATTCCTTATAGACTTCATTAAACTTCCTTTTCATGAATTTGACATCATCTTGGGTATGGACTGGTTATCGAAACACCAAGCTATGGTTGACTGTGAACACAAGAGGTTTACCCTTTAAATAGTAAAAAGATATGAAGTGATAGTTGTGAGTGAGATAAATTCCATGAATAACATTATCTTATCTAATATAGCCAGAAAACTCATAAATAAGGGGTTGTGAAGCATACCTAGCCTATGTGCTTGACACTAGCAACTCCACACTTAGCATTGATCAGATCTTAGTTATGTCTAAATTTCTTGATGTGCACCTTAAAAAGTTTCTAGGATTATCTGCATATCAAGAGCTTGATTTTGAAATTGAAGTATATCCTTGTACTTCACTTGTATCTATTACACCATACAAAATGGTACTTGTAAAACTGAAAGAGTTAAAGATGTAGTTGTAAAAATTACTGGACAAGGATTTTATCAGACCTATTATTTGTCCTTGGCGAGCACCTGTGCTTTTTGTAAAGAAGAAAGATGGATCACATCAGTTATAGGCAGTTGAATAAGGTAACTATAAAGAATAAACATCCTTTGCCTAGGATTGATGATTTTTTTTTATCAACTTCAATGTGCTAATGTCTTTTCTAAGATTGACTTGAGATTAAGGTATCAATAGTTGTAGATCAAACAGTTTGATATCCCTAATACTACCTTCAAAACTAGATATGGTCATTATGAGTTCTTAGTGATGCCATTTGGACTCACTAATGCTCTAACATCCTTCATGGGTTTAATGTATTAGTGGTGCTTATTGATGAAATTCTAGTGTATTCTAAGACTAGGGAGGAATATGAACAACACCTCAGAGTAGTGTTACAGACTTTGAGAGAGAAGTAATTGTATGCTAAGATGAGTAAATGTGAATTCTAGCTGAATAAAGTTACATTCCTAGGCCATATTGTGTTAGTAGAAGGCATTAAAGTAAATCCTAGTAAGGTTAAAGTTGTGTTGGAATGGGAACCTCCTAGGAATGCGATTGAGATATAGAGTTTCCTAGGATTGGATGGTTACTACAAAATATTCATAAAGGGTTTCTCAATGATTACAGCAACACTGATAGGTTGATAAGGAAAAAAGTAAAGTTTGAATAGGATGACAAATATCAAGAGAGTTTTGATAGACTGAAGATAATGCTGACTGAAGCACCTATCCTTATTCAACCTAAATAGGGGAAGGACTTTGTCATTTATAATAATGCTTCACATAATAGACATATTGGGTTCTGATGCAAAAAGATAAGGTAGTAGCTTATGCTTCTAGACAGTTGAAGCCACATGAGAAGAATTATCTTACTCATGATCTGGAGTTGGTTACAATTGTTTTTGCATTAAAAATTTAGAGAAATTATTTGTATAGTGAAAAGTGTTACATTTACACTGATCATAGGAATCTAAAATATCTCCTTACCTAGAGGGAGTTAAATTTAAGTTAGCAATAGTGGTGAAAGTTTATCAAGTATTATGATTACTTGATAGACTATTACTCGGGAAAGGCTAATGGAGTTATAAATGCATTGAGCCAA
>CANXYI011991655.1:0-11927 GCA_948208565.1 Hura crepitans
TTTATACTCTAAAATGGTGGCAAACTCTTCAAAGGTTGGACAAATCTCTTGTTGACTAAAGACAAAAACATAAAAGATAGGGTCCCAATTCTGCACTATAGCATTTAAGAAATTCGAGTCAATCTGAACCTTCCTCAGAAACCTAAGAGAAGAAAAAGGGGCGAGAATAGAGGATGCCCAAAAGGCCTTTAATTCAAAAGTCTTAGACAAATCCAATTGGAAAGAAGACATAATGAGAGTATAGGGTGAGAAGATTAAGAAAGGCAGTATTTATAAGTCAAAAATCCCATTCCTCTTCATATGAGGAATATAAATCCAACACACATGAAGAAGTCCACACGGACCTAAAAATGACATCATAGTCTATGCAAAGTAAAAGATAGATGTCTATACCATTGCCATGACAAGTTTATAACCATATTTGGGCAATGTTCGTCCAAACTAAGTTAACTAAAGTCTGCTTGGACTAAGTTAACTGAAGTCAGCCCGGACCAAAATGAATTTTTTAAGTCTGCATGGGCTAAAATACCTCAAGTTCATACAAGTGCATAATGGAAAATAAAACTCTCATGATAAATAAAATCTTAAGGTGAATGTGCTTTAAAGAAAATTAATATATACGTACAAAGTTTGAAAGTTTAAAAATAAGAAGTGACAATTCCTATCTCTAACTAATAAGGGGGATGCCTCATATTTTACTCTCTAAGAAGTGACAATTCCTATCTCTAACTAATAGGGGGGATACCTCATATTTTACTCCCTAACATGACAACCAAAAAAAAAAAAAAGAGGGGGTGCCTCCTAGCCTGCTCCTCGAAATCATCTTCCTCCTCTATGTTTTCATCCTCAGTGGAGATTATAAGTTTCTTGGCTACCTTATAGGCCCTCACTTTCCTTCAGGCCTCATGTAGGGGTACAACCTACATCGATAACTCATTCTATAGGAAGAGTGGAGGATTAATGTAACATACGTATATAATAGATATAACATACATATGTAACATACATAACACATATAACATACATATGTAACATACATGACATACATAACATATATGACATTTATAAGATACACAACATGCACTAAATTAACCATGATAGGAAAGTTACTTATAACAATCATGGCCCTCTTAAGTGCCTTCACCACTTAGATGATCCTCTCCACGAAAGCCTTTTTCACCTGATTAGAGGAAAGAAATATAAGGCATATGCAACAAAAGTCCCAAGTAATAAAAGTGGCAAGCCCAGTAACCATACCAGTGTGGTGTTCTTAGGCTTAAAGGCCCCCGACCATCTCTCCTCTATATAGAGCCTAGTAAAAGATAGCTCTATAACAATGCCATAGCACATGTAACTTAGCTCTAAGACAACCACCAAAGTCCCTATCACTTCATCAAGTAAGGAGAGGGAGGTGAGAATTGAGAGCTAGGAGAACTAAGAGCAATTCTAAGTCACTTCATTGAGGAGGATAGGCCAGCCTAAAGATAGCAGTAGGCTATAATATCACACATAAACATCAAAAAATGTCACAAAAAGAAATCAAAGATTAAAAAACTCACCTAAGGTGGAGAAATGTCTTGACATGTATGACACCTATGAGAGCAAATGAGCCGAGGCCTAAGAACCATAACTCTTAGTGCTATCCTCCACCAATGTGGCCCTTGGAATTCCTATAGTCATACCTTGCATGAACTCTAGATCATCAATATACCTCCCGAATAGCATTGAATCAGGAGTATTTAAAGGAATGAGGCGAATGTCTAGCCCTAAGTGCTAGCTCACCACTTTTTCTCCTAAAAACTAGCATTATGTCTCTAGAGTAGTTAGCAGAAGGTGACAAAAAGACAAGCCTTAGATGAAGCATAGAGGAGGAGGTAGTTCATCGATGGGAAAGACCCATTAAGCCAAGTCAATTTGATACAAGTAAACATTAGTTACATGTGAACTAATAGTTAATAAACACTTTTTTTACTTAATATGTAGGAAATACTCATGATAGTCCAGACTCGGGAGCTAAGGTATTACTGGTGCTACATTAGGAAGCTACATTCCATAGGCTTAAAGTAGATCGCACCTATCTATCCATTATTAGATAGTAGTGAGGCACATCCAGCTCACAAGAACGGGCTAATAAATAGAGCTCATAAGCCCATACTTGAAACAATAAATTACAAGGTCATAAAGAAATTCTAAAGAAAAGCAAACAAAGAAAAAGGATTCGCTCACCAAGACACTTGATTCAAAGCCCTAAATGAAGTGGTGACTCTTTCTGGTCTACTTAGCCATGTCCAAACTCTAAAACATTCACCCTAGAGAAGAGCAACACCAATTCCAATTATTGATCTTATCAACCTCCTCTAAGATAAGAAGGAAGCTCCAGCTCACTGTGCTATTGGCATTAGTGAAGAGAGTGGTACCGATCAAATATTGGATAAAGCAGTGGGTATACTAGTCTACCTATAGTTGGCTCATTAAGGACTCCTCTCCTTATCTCTCTTATAGGTCTATGTAGTGAATACTTCTAGCCCTATCCTGAGGGATAAAAACCAGTAGTTCTTTTAAAGATGGGTGGTGATTGCAGGCATCAAAGGCAATCGCACATCCTATGTAGGGAGCTCCGGTGATAAAGGCTAGTCAAAAGGGTAATGGTCATCTCACTGAAAGGCAAATGGAAAGTGTGAGTAGTGTCCATCCACTTATCTAACAGTGCCTTCAAAGCCTGTAAATTACGATGAAAGTCTCCACCTATGAAGTGGTCCAAAAAGGTTTGGAAGTTGATTGATTGAACCTTATTCTTCACCACCACTGGCATGGTGGAATACCATTGTTAGGGTCTAGACAAGGTGCCCCCACACTTAAGGCACATCTATGTAAGAAATAAAAATAGAAGTCGACAAGAGTTTGCATGGACTAAAATTTTGAACAAAGGTCTACATAGACCAAAGAAAGCAGGCAAGATTAGTCTATAAAAACCACACTCATAGATACCTAAAAGATCACACGTACTACAGACAAAGTTAAACACAGTTAAACATAGGTCTGTACAGACATAACACAGTCAACCATAGGTCCGCATACACTTTAAAAGACATAGTACTTAGAATAATCACATAACAAGTTCTAGAAGCAAAGTTGAATACTTGGTCCACACGGACCAACTGTCCTAGAGATCTAAGTCTGCACGAACCTATTATGCCCTACCCTATTTAGTTCGCGCAGACTTATTGAACTAGAAAACTTTCATAGCATGAAAACATAAGAAAAATTGATTAAAGTGGTTAGGGCATACATAGGGGACATAAAACATACCTAAGGGTAAACTTTAGAGCAAACATGCTGCACTAAATCCACCAAAATAGGGATCAGGCCACCAAACGTCACCCTATTCATGGGAGTAGTGTTTTGAGGCTAGTTGACAGCAGCAAATGGCATAAAGCTAACTAGAGTCAGCATAAAAATATCCTTTGATGAAGGAGGAGAAGGTACCAATCTAGCTCCTATTGGAAAGAGGATAATGGTTAAAGTATCTTTACCATTGAAAGAGGATAAAGGAGAAGTACTACCCACATAAGAAGCCATTAGAGAGTCACCTATTAGAGAGAGAAACAACAAAGAAAGGAGACTAGAGAGGACATGAATAAGAAATAAGGGAGAAAAGAGATGGTTATAGTTCTAATGCGATAAGTCCTCATGAACCTCCGTACTGTTAGTCTGCACAGACATCTTCCCTATCAAGTCTGCAGGAACCTTAACTTGCTTCGTCTGTGAGAGTCAAGCATAATACATAGACTCACTTCAAAGATCAGTCTGTACAGACCTTTAACTATCAAAATTCAAAAGATCAGAAGAAAAAAGGGGAACACCTCTCAAAGGCCAAACTCACTTTCTTCACAATTTAACTAAAATTTCATTTCTTTTTTGTATGATCAACTTAAAGTTCCATCCATAAACTTAGATCAACCATAAACTTCATCCTAAATTGCAGATCAACCCTGAGTTCAATCCACTAATCACAGATCAACTTTGAGTTCAATCTATTAATTTTGAATCAACCTTAAGTTTAATTCCCTAATCTTGGATCAACGCTAAGTCCAATCCATCATCTCAAATTTAGCCTCGTAAGCTAATCCATCATCTTAGGGTTTAGCCTCGTAAGCCAATCCACCATTATAGGTTCATGCCTCATAAGCTAATGTATAGTCAATGTTAAAGTCTACATCAAGGCCCACTTAGCAATAGCATGAGCAAAAGAAGCTAGCAGGTAAGTATCCCTAACTTAGATACTTTGATATGTATTATTGAAACACAACACATACCAAAGTGAGGGCAACTGTAGACACCTCACCTTTGATATATGATGATAGCTAGAGACAAACTCTCAAGCATAGCATAAAGTCATCAAGAGGTAGGTCTGCATAAACCTACTAAACAATGTTCGCAAGAACTAACTATATGAATAGGTTAAGATCCAGCACATGAAGGTTACAGACTAGTATAGCAAAAAACCTAATCTACACAGACTAGTATGAATAAGTTCGCATGGACTTGCCAATGGAAAAAGCACTCTAGAGGAAGAATCTTATCTATTCAATCCAGAAGCTAAAATCCTTTAAGGATTAGGACTCCTTTCTGGATGAAAAGAGGAAAACCTAAATAGACTAAATATAAATACTTATCTACATCAATAGAGAAGAGAGAGGCTGAAAAATTATAACTAAAATACACCTTAAAATGGCAGAAAGTATCTAGAAGGTTAGAGAGCTTGAACTAGGAGCAACTCAAACCATCTTCACTTAAACCTTGAGACTTTTATGCTATTATTTAAAGACACTTCTTGTTCAGGTAATGTCTGAGGTCTATTAAAGGTTTCTTGAAATCTTATAAACCTAGGATCTTTGAAATTAATGTATAAGTGAGGTGGTACTTTGTTATCCCTATTTCTATTCATGATGAGTAGGCCATCATAGTAATATATAAGATGTAAAATTGATCCTTACAACTAATATCAAGTATGTTGCATGATTTTAATGATCATCACATGAATTTGATAATATGTAGGATTAGGTCCGCACATACTTAGTTCCTTTAGACATAAGAATGATAAGTTAGTCAGCATAACCTTTTCCCTTTTATGTGAATATGGCAAATTGGTCTGCACAGGCCTATATCTAGTAAGCATGATTCTATATTTAAAGGTACTTTGTTATATACTAATTGATTGATGTGAATCAATATATTCATATGTTAATATTAAAGGCATGTAATTATTTGCATGAGATAAAAAGGTAGTCTGCATAACCTCCTTGTCACAAGGGCTATATGTCCATACTGACTTATACACAATGAATTGCATGATGGCTCTTTAGAGCATGCTTTGCATGTATAATTAATAGCCCTTGATTTATTTGTCTAAGATATGTTTATATTCTATTTATTATGTGTAAATGCTTATATAACCTTGATTTAACCTCATTTGGCATTGTTGTTCTCTGAGTTGTCAATTGATTTCCCTTGCTAGATCAAAAGTTGGAACGGACTTAACCTTTCCCTAGAGATGGTCTGCATGGACTAATAGTAGACCTCCCTAATGTTCGTATGAAGTAGGTGATGTAGGAGTACTACTATTTTAGTGTAGTAATTTGCATCTTTGGTTTTGTACCATTTACATTTCATTGCTTATTTTAGGATTGTAATAGTTAGTAAATAACTTATTTTGCATGCTAAAACCTAAATTTCACATCAAACTGCTTTATATATAATTAATAGGTGTTTTCTAAAAAAATGGATTTGTATTTCCTTAATCAAAAGTTACAATCACTAAATGTATTTCAATAAAGGCTAATCTCCTAAAGATGGGAGTTGGGTAATTACTGCCAATTCCTATGGAATTATGGGTAATTGTTAGGTCAATTAACAAATAACGAATGACCCATCTTCTAGATGTACACGTATGTATTATATTTCGTAAGTATTGCAATTTACTTCCTTATATGAAAAAGTGATACAATTTAAATTAAAAATGATGCATGTTTGATTGATAAGGGATTGATACATGTTACAATATACATAGACAACATATTATTGGGGCATAAATAAGATCTAAAATTCTGAACCTTTTTGGTACAGAAGATCAAAGGTCCTAGTGTAGAGGCTAAATGGTGACTTCACTAACCACTGTCGTCCCTAGTAAGAATATCATAATTCTCTACAATATGTCTTGTTAATTCTATTCAAAAAATTTAATAATCTAAACATGTAAATATTTTATTTAGTAAAAGATCTTATAACATATATATTTTAAGAATATATCTAAATTTTTATAGAATATTAATAATACATCTTTCTATTTAGTAAAATTCTTATTAGTGTCCAAATTTCTTATTTAGTAATACATATTTCAATATAATAAATTTTTTATTTTAAATAAAAAAATTTTAAGGACAATTAAATATAACAATAATGATTTATTTTAGTTTAAGAAAAGTTTGCCTATATGTCGTATGTATATATACAAGGATATTTCATTTTAAATAAAATTCTTAAGGATAATTAAATATAATGGTAGGGCACAAGAAAAGTTCTCCCCACATCATATGTATGTATGAGACTTTTTTTTGTAACATATATTGTGAAGACATTTCTCAAAAAGTAAAAGGGAGGAACTAACAAAAATTAAGAATTTGCCAAAAAAATTGAAAGTATAATAAATAGCTAACAAATTAATTATTTGGTTAAGTACATGAATTTTTTTGTTAAATCAAATGATAATAGATATAATTTTTCATATATCTATATTAAGCCTTATATACATAAAAAGTAAGATAAGGTAGATAAAAAGCTTTTAAAAAAAGAAATTAATATCTATTTGAATATATAAAGCCTAATCATACTAAAACTAGGACACTTGCCATGATAATAGATAGAAGAGCATATATAAAAGACAAGATCCCAAATTATTAGGCATAAAAATAATATTAAAAGTGAAGAGTTTCTTACTTTTGATGGATCACCCAACTAATCTAAGCATATGAGTGCTAATCTTGAGAGAATCATGCTAGCTCTCTTTTATCTTATAGGTTATTTATAGTTACTCTTACATCCTACATCTAATAATCGAAATAGACTAGGTCTTGCAAATACTTATAATTTTTCTAAACTTATTAATTGGTGTTTTCATATAGAGCTATGAATCATTAAGAGGAAGGAAATCATTTAATTGAATGTATGGGATAAGGATTAAATACTATCTATCATTGGTGAAAAACAAAATAATGACCAATTATCTTTAGAAATCAATTTACCTCCTATTACAAATCCAATTTCTAAAAACAATAAATGAAACCCTTAATAAGTTCCAAAGGTGCATACGAATGAATTTTATAAAATAAATGAAGAAGTTGGTACTTGATAGAATGTTTTAGTCTAAGAAAAAAATAAAAGACATCGCTCAAGATCATCAAGTGCTTTTGAAAAAAAAAGTATTGTATCAAGTAAAAAAGACATTCGAGCTCTTCCTCAAGTGGTATAAAAACCTTAGCCACTAAAGAGTCGAGGGGCAAAAGTAGTTATCACATAAGGAGTAAACCAAATAGCACTCTAAGCTCTACAATTAGGGAGAGAATAAAACCTAAGAAAAGAGGATGGACTAAAGAGAAAAAAATCAAAAGAGGAAGTCAAAGAATAAAAGGAAGAAAAAGAACATAAGCTTGATTAATACTTTAAGAAGTTTTTCAAGAAATATAAGATAGAAACCTTAAAAAAGAAAAACCAAAGTTAGGTGAAAGCATAAATTCCCGATTCTATAAAAAGTCAAGGATGTAAGGTTTCTTAGGCATTAGAGAGAAATTCACTTGTAAAGGCAAAGTTAATCTAAGGAACCACTTCTCTGCATACTTAACACTCATTAACATGCAAACTTTTAATGATGTAATTATGTGTAGGACTTTTCTAGGGATATTGGTGGGAAATGCATTAAATTGGTTCCATAATTTACACTTGAATCAATAACTTCTTTCAAATAACTATACAAAAAGTTTAAAATAAGATTTTTCATTCAACTTAGCAATAAGAAAATGGTGACCAACCTTCAAAGAGTAATACAGAAGGACGATAAGAGCCTCAAAGACATTATAAAGACATTTAAGGATGTTGCATCAGATACCAAACACTTAAATCTAAAAGTACCCATTATTACAATGATAAACAATGTCAAGAATACGAGGCTACATAATTCTCTATTAAAGATCGACCAATTGAGTTTAGGTATTTAATAGATAAAGTAAGGCAATTTATCGCCCTAAATGACACAAATAGAGCTAATAAGAGATACTTATCAGAACTTCAAATAAGAAGGAAAGATAAAGGAAGAGCTATTAAGGCAGTCGATCAAGAGAAAAATGCCCTAGTAGAAAAAAAACTCCATTAGTTGAAGAGATTATGACAAATAATGAAATAAGGAGAGATTTTAGCTTACCCTTTTGGACACCATGCCTTTGAAGGTGTTGATGTGGGTAAAACAAAACCATGGCATGTAAAAAGGCCTAAGAGACTAAGTAATAAGTCTTATGAAATAATAGACAAGAATAAATTTTGCACTTTTCATAGGGATGATAACACAACCTAGACAAATGCCAGCACATAAAAAAGGAAATAGAGTGGCTAATTTAAAAAGGATTTTTAGAAGATTCATAAAAAAAATAATGTTGAGTTATGTCCAACTTATAAAGGAAAAAAGAGCCTTTATAAGATATATGATTCAAAAGAAGATGGAGATAAAACTTATAAGGACAAACATTTAAAATGACAGTGTTGTAGATTTATCATATTTTATTAGGGATGAGAACGATTAATGTTCTGGATGTGCTCTTTTAATGCTATGGTCAGTCTAAATCAATACAACAAAGGGACTCGACTTAAACCTCATTCTTCGAGTCTTACAGGATGAGAAGGAGGCTCAAGGAATTCTAAGGTTACATCTGTTCGATTCGGCCTAGAGGGAGACAACAAGTTAGGCACAATAAGGTAGGAGTTGCCACCCAATCGAAGTTGGGAAAAATACATTGTAGAGCTTAAAATAAAGCAGTTTGGAACCCTACTCTTAGTTATACCCCAAATTAAAATGGAATTTTGGCTTGAATTTATAACATTATCCATTTTTTTCAAATGGTTTTAAGTGATAAAAATAAATCACATATTCACATAAAAACACATTAAAACATATTTATAGGAATAAATAAAGTGCTTAAATTTAAAGAATTCCATACATAAAAACCAGGCAATCAATTATTTCAAGAACTTTGGTTCTCACATTTTTAGAAAGCTATTTTTATTATTGTGGAAGCACCAAAGATAATTTTATTAAGAAAATACAGGTCAGCTTAAATATAAAACGTTTTAGTTGATCAAAATTGGCTAAATGATTAGTTTTAGAACTTTGGTTCTCACAAGCTTATTTTAGAAATCCAATCTTAAAAAATCAATTTATAAGGTTGATTTTGAGAACTTTGGGTCTCACATTCATATTCGACATATATGAAATCAGGCAATTATTTATTTTAAGGATTTTGGTCCTTGCATGCTTATTTTAGGAAATTGATTTTATTATTTTATGCTTTTTATTAAGGAAAAATTAAAACCTATTTTATTAGGAAAATACCAATGAATTGAATATAAAACATTTTGGTTATTTTTTGTTACATGCAAAAATAATTTTTCTACCTATTACAACATACACAGAATATAGAGGGAAATATTCGAGCTGAAAAATAAATTACATAACAATTACCTAAAATATATTCTAACCCTAAAAAGAAAATAAAACAAAACAAAATAAAAATTATATTACATAAGGATTACCTAAAATACAATTTATTGACCAAAAATACGGAATTCTATTGAAAGTGCTCAAAATGCAACTTTATTAGAATTTGACAAAAATTGATAATACAAATAGATCAAAAAAAATTCGCAATATCTCAAATAACTCACATTATAACAAAATCAAAACATCATTAGTAACAACAAAATAAGAAGAGGAAAAATAAAGCATAAAATGAATGAGATTAACAACCGAACAAAAATTGCACACATAATACCTATATAAAAAATCAACAAAATACCCATAACAACCACAAAAATAAACAAATCTAGCGAATGAGTAAAGGGGAAGGGAAGAGGATAGTAATAAAAGAAGTAAAACATGATGGGCTTATGATATATAATTGCCTTTAGTGGTCAGGATCTCAAAATGGATGAAAATAGGTGTCGAAATTCTACTAAAAGCGTAAAAAAATTGATTTTTTGGACTGATTTTTAGGTATTCCCATATAGAAAATCTTAGGAAAGCTAACCCCGAAAAAGGTTTAGAATGGACTTTTTATATTCAAATCCTGAGAATTAAAATGCCTATTTTAAAGGGAAAAATTACCATTTTCAAGGCTCAAAATAACCATTTTGAGAGGTCAAAATGGTTGTTTTGGTGAAATGGCTATTTTTCCCTAGAACAGCCGTTTCACCTAAAAACACCCATTTTCTCTATCTAAAATGGTTATTTTGGAAACCATTTCAAAACAACTTCTCTTAAATCTTAAAAGTAAAGTAACTTTGCATCAAAAAAGAAAAAAGTCATTCCCTTCAAGCATAAATGGCCATTTTACCCCTTTTAAAAAAAATTACCTTTTAGATATTAAAAATCAATTTACATTCTCGATTAGTTATTCTTAAAAGCTTTTCTTTATACCTTAAAATTTTTCAAGCCAATCAAACACTTTTTATTCAAAACTTTGAGATCTTTGAATTAGACATTAATGTCCTCACTCATAAGATATAATCCCTCATTTCTTCATCATTAAGCAATCTAAACACAAGAGCCTCAGAAACCTAGTGTCTATAGTTGCCCTTAACTTTAGGAAGGTGACTACAATGTGTGTGGTGATCCAAAGTTTAGAAAAATGATATGTACCTTATGAGGTCACCTTTCTTGTGGGTGATCTAATACCATTATTTATTTTGGCTTAGGTAGTGTCGAGATATTGCTCTTGAAGTTATTCAAACTAGGTAGTGCTAAGGCACTGCACCTAGACTTAGGTAGTGAGGCACTGCACCCAAGATTTTTTTGAACTGGGCAGTGCTAAGACGCTGCACCTAAGATTTTTTATTCAGGTAGTGATAGGGTGTTGCACCTAAAGTGGTTTAAATTAGGTAGTGTTAGGATGCTACACCCAGACTTGGGTAGTGCTAGGACACTACACTAAAGATTTTTGAGATTCGGGCAATGCTAAGACACTGCACCTGAAGAAGTTTAAACTGGGAAGTGTTAAGATGATGCATTTAGACTTAGGCAGTGCTAGAATGTTGTATCTAAGATTTTTTGCGATTCTAGCAGTGCTAGGATGTTACACCCAAATTGATTTAAACTAGGTATTGCTAGGACATTGCACCCAGACTTGGGTAGTGCTACGATGCTAGACCTAAGATTTTTGAGATTCATGCAGTGGTAAGACATTGCCCCTAAAGACGTTTGAATTGGGTAGTGCTAGGATACTGCACCCAAACTTAGGAAGTGATAGGAAGTTCTACCTAAGATTTTTGTGATTCAAGCAATTCTAGGATGTTGCACTTGAAGTGGTTTGGACTGGGTAGTGCTAGGATGTTGCACCCAAACTTAGGCAGTGCTAAGATGCTGCACCCAAGATTTTTATGATTCAAGCAGTGTTAGGACACTACACCTAAAGTGGCTTGAACTAAGTAGTGCTAAGATGATACACCTAGACTTAGGTAGTGCTAGGACACCACACTAAAGATTTTTGAGTTTCAAGTAGTGTTTGGACATTGCACCTAAAGAGGTTTGAATAGGTAGTGCTAGGATGTTACACCTAAACTTGGGCAGTGCTAAGATGCTGCATCTAAGATTTTTGTGATTCAGGCAT
>CANXYI011991958.1:0-11869 GCA_948208565.1 Hura crepitans
TACCTCGCCATTCTTGCTAAACTGTAAGAGGAAGATGTGAATTCTTATCTGACTATCTGACTGTCTACTCCCTATACCCAAGTAGCTCGAGGATCTATGGTGGCTGTAAGACAAGGGGTTAGACATGATGAAATGAAAATGAGTGTGAATGCATGAAATGTTTATGCATGTCAATTTGTATAATGACAATCACAAGCAAGAGCCTTCCAACCTTATTACTTCCCACACACGAGGTCTCATTCCTTTCCTAGGAGGCTTACCTATGGGACATTGGGGGTCCTGATAGATTTGAATAATGAATGGCGAATTACTAAACATTATTTCTCTCTCATAGAAAAGCGCATACAAAATATCTAGCTCAAACAAGTTGGATATGTTCAATCGAGTCAAAATGTAATGTTTAACCTATTCTAGTTAGAAAAAAGCCTAATGGGTTCGATAGCATTTTGAGATGATTGAGTCACATTTCATGTATATTAGCCCACATGGCATATAATGCATCGTTAACCAAGGTGCCTAAAGGAAGTTGCAATTGGTCATTACATGGGTTAAAGGCTTGGTCGAGCCAGTTATGGTCATCCAAGCATAGTCCCTCCATGATAAGTTTATCTCATCATGAGCATACAACCAATTGGTTCACCATTTAAAATACCTTTATGGCATGAGGCTTGGATTTGATGCCTCATGACAATCTTTTAATTTGAGTGAAATTAGGTTCATGCTTCAAAGTGACATCAGGGTATAAAAAAGATGCCCAACTTATTCTAAGGCTCTAACACATAATGCAATTTTTGGAAAGAAATAACATCATAAATTTAAAATATGAAGTTCTATATTAAGTTGAGGTACTTTCGAAGCATGGTCTCATGGTATCCCCAGTAGAGTTGTAACTGTTCGGGTCTCTTTTATTTTCTTAACATTGATCAAATTGAAGTAGCCAAAAAATCAACTTTGGCCTCACTCCTCAAGCCTCAAAAGATAAGAAGGAAGCTAAAGGAATCTAAGGCCACCCCTTTTTTGATTACCTTAAGGGGTACGAGTTGGGCTCCACAAGGCAAGAGTCGCCACCCGATAGAGTCGGGAAATAGCTTGTAGGGCCAAAACCAGAGTGATTCGGAGCCCTACTCTTATTTATACCTTAAATTAATATAGAAATTCATTTTGAATTTATGATACTATGCCTTTTCTCAAGCAATATTTTACAATTAAAGTAAATCACACATTCACATAAGAGGAACTGCAGAATATATTTACAAAAAAATAAATAGGTGCTTTGAATCGAAATAAAATACATGAAATCGGATAATTAATTGTTTCAAAAACTTTGGTTCTCTCAAGCCAATTTTGAAATAGATTTTATTGTAATAATTTTTATTTAGAAGAATGGTTTGAGAACTTTAGTTCTCAAAGGTCAATTTAAAAAAAATGAACTTTATTGTAATGACATTTTTTGGAAGAATGGTTTGAGAACTTTGGTTCTCAAAGGTCAATTTGGAAAGATGAATGTTATTGTTGTAAATTTTATTGAGAAAGAATCAAAATTTATTTTATTAACAAAACACTAATTTATTGGGTAAAAATATGATTTTGATTATTATTTCTATTTAACCATGTAAAACCATTTTTTTACCTAATTCGGAGTTTATGGAATGTTTTGGGACTGAAATTGCATGTGTCATATATAAATTAGGTAATGGATTTAATTTGAGGACTTTTGGTTCACACATGTTAATTTTTAGGAAATAATTTTAGTGTGAGTTTTATTGAGAAAAATTAAACCCATTTTATTAATAAAACACAAATTTATTAAATAAAAACTATTTTGGTTATTTTTCCATTTACGTGAAAAACCATTACCCTAATTTATTAGAGCATTCACGGAATATACAGGGAAATAATTTGACCAAAGAATAAAATACAAGGTAATTACTTAAAATAGAATCTAATCAAATAAGAATAAAAAATAAAAATTACATTTTTATGCCTAAGATACAATCTACCAAATAATAGGCAAAAATAACAATGATCACCCCCCCTCCCCTAAATAATCAGATTACTCACATCATAACAACAACAAAAACATTATATTAGTATGCGAATGAAAAATAGAAAAACAAATAGAACTTAAATAAAAATAAACAAGTGCAAAAATATAAAATATTGCATGATTAAATTATCATATCTAATCGGTAGATGGATAATACAAAAAAAATAAAATAAAATCAGCCCAAACAACCAAAAATACTATTTTTTATGTGAATCAAAATAAAAAGATAGATAGAAAAAAAGAGAACAGATAGTCACAAAAAATATAAAATATTACACAAATAAATTATCACATCTAACTAGTAGATGGATAATGCAAAAAGAAAAATAAAATCAGCCTAAATGACTAAAAATAATTTTTTTTATGAGAATCAAAAATAAAAGCACGGACAGAAATTAAAGGAAAATAAGTATTCTCACAAATACAAAAATATTGCATAAATAATTTACCACATCTAACTAGTAGATGGATAAAATACAGAAAAAAGAATAAAAAATAGATAAAAAAATAGGTCGGTCAATACACCGGTATATTTACCTTTAGAAAGATCTCGACTCAGATTAAAAACGGTGCTTGAATCTTGGAAAAACCCAAAAAATAGAGTTTGGAAGAGTATTTTTGTGTTTTTTATACAGTTTATATCTCTAGAATATTTTCTCTCTCCTCAAATTAACTAACCTTGGCTTAAAATGACCCAACTTGTTTTTATGCACAAACCCGAAAGCACAAAATGGGCAATTTTGTGTTGAAAATGGGCATTTTATAGGGGCTAAAATGGCCATTTTCGGGGCAAAACACTTATTTTTAGGAAACAGCCATTTGATGTATTAAAACGGCCATTTTGGCTAGCCTAAAATGGTCGTTCCATAAGCAGGAATGCTTGTTTGAGCTGGACAATCCAAACGGCTATTTCTGTGACTCTAGAACGGCCTTTTTTCTTTTTTTGGCCAAAGTTTTAAGATAGCAAACGGCATTTGATGTATTAAAACGGGCATTTTAGCCAGCCCAAAATGGTTGTTCCATAAGCGGGAATGCCCATTTAGGCTGGACAATCCAAACAACTATTTCTGTGACTCTAGAATAGCCATTTTTTTAGAAAAGTTTTGAGATCTTTGATTCAGACAAAAAAATCCTATTTTTAATATTTTTTGTCCTTTTTATCATCATTAGGCAAACCAAACCTAGGAGCCCTTGAAACCCAGTGCCTACACAAATACAAAGCATTTTCTTCATAATTTGTTACACCTTCATTAAAAGTAAAGTGTTTCCACATCATCCAAACTTTTCTCTTGACTATTGCTACTTATTGATGCTATGAATTAGTTTATTAGTGTTTCGGGATTACTGTATTTTGATGTAAAAAAGGATAAGAGTTTGATGCACAAATTAAATGGGAAACGTGTAATTAAAGGTTAGATTGAGTTTCTTTTTGTCCTATAAATATTTTTAGGTATACACATAATCAAATTCTTAAATCTCTCTTTGATTTTCTATTGAATTTGAAACTTTTAGGCTTTTAGATGAATTCTTATGAATTTATGTGTTTAAACGATGAATTGATGTGCTATTTATATGTTTGATGACAGAAAATAGTAAAGAACAACTATAAATAAGTTTGTGATTAAATTGGCATGAATTGGAGTAAAATTGGATGAAATTTTTAATGGCTTCCATAAGAAAATCAAAATTGGGTTCATCAAGTTTCCTATCCTGATAATACAATCGCATGACAGATAAGTACAGTAGTGTGACAATTCAATATAGTGGCACGACTATTTCATACAGGAGCTCGAAAATGTGTTCTCATGTATTTTTCAAATGTACTGTAAAAGATTTAATGGCATTTTATACTAAATGTTTACCAATGATTTTGGCAATAATTTTTCCACATTTTGATAGTAATTCGTGGGGTTTTTTTATAATCAATTATATAAGGATGTGATTTACACTATGTATAATTATGAAAATTTGTTAAATGTATTTGTATCAATTTCTTTAATACTTATTTTGGAATAGAAAATGTGGATATGATTGAACTTGTATATGCATATATGATATAAGGATTGTGATGAAGTTATGGCATGAAAAGTATGTTTATATTTATATGATATGAGAAATTCACTTGTCTGTGAGAAATGGCTTCATATGATCACTAAATTATTTGTATCACTTAACATATTATAACAGTGATCTTGTAACATGAAAGGCATCTTATTGCCTTTATCTTTTGTTACTTTCTATATGTATAG
Source organism: Hura crepitans (assembly GCA_948208565.1). Lineage (NCBI taxonomy): Eukaryota > Viridiplantae > Streptophyta > Magnoliopsida > Malpighiales > Euphorbiaceae > Hura > Hura crepitans. The sequence continues at coordinate 4,297 of CANXYI011991958.1, forward strand.
AAGCATGATAATCATAAAGTGATGGCGAGCACTTAATATGCAAACATATCAGAAATTGATATAGTATGCTTACTAAATTATTGGTATTTCATGATTTTGCTATGACAAATGAAATTGTGACATGAGAAGCATGATGCTGACTATATATTCAATGAGTCACTCATGTATGGAGACATGATAATATGATAAGTAAAGTGATGATGTGGTGGTTTATATTGACTTATGATTATAGATTAATTATATGATGGCAATATATGGATTATGGTGTGACCATGGAACTATAAAAATCATATGCCTAAGTAATCAAACATAATTAATAAACCCTTGTATGCTTAAACTAACATTATAGTGTTTGGATAAGTCCATATGCCACTAGGTGTTAGTTGCATGCTTTAAAGCTCATATGTAATACGGATATTTTATGTATGTAATAAACATTTGTTTATCATAAAAAAAAGTGTTCTTTATTACAATAGTGCTTATGTTAATTCATTTGTATGATATGATCTTAAACTATATAATAAAGTCCCTAGTATATTCATAGTGTAGAGGAAATTATGAAGTGTTCATAATGTGAGATTCTTATTACATGCGAATGTGAAATACTAAAACTATCCCTATTCATAGTATTAACAAGATAGGACATTATTAACATGGATACTAGCACATGTTATTCTCTTTGACCTAATCAAATAGTAGTTCCCATAAGCTACAAGCATGGTGAAGCTTGAAGATAATATGTGGATGCTTGTTTGAGAAAAAAGTTTATTAAAGACCTAACATTAGAATGTTCACATGGATAAATAATCTCATCATATTGGTTATGCATTTATCTTCTGACTTGAGATCACTAAGGTTATGTTAAGTATTGAGAACTATGTTTTAATTCTAGTGCTTTTACATCACCATGATGTATACATAAATAAGTGATTGGGTATAGTTTGAGATACTTGGAGGTAGTTAAGTGATCAATAAATGATTCACCATCTTGGATTATAATAGGGAGTTTATCTCATTATTCTAATATGCCTCTATTCCTGGCCAACGTGAAATGTAAGTGTGAATGAGATTCACAAGGGTATTTTTGGAATAAAGGAATAAACATTAGAACTAACATGTTTAAGGCTTTATTGAATATATCTAATCAAGCATTAAGTTGACACAAGTTCATACTCAAACCTAAATGAGATAAAGTATAACAAAAAGATGAATTACATTATTGCTATATATGGAACGATTAAATCAAACCACTTGACATTTTCAACACTTGGGTAGTCTTGATGTGTGGCTAGACATTGTTTTAGACTTGTACATAAGTGCATAACTGATTGAGAATCAATTATTTGACTAATGAGATTGGACCATAAGAATTTTAGTTAGACTAGGACTCTTGTCCATTATGTATTGCCAACATGCTTCTAAAACCTATAAGCCACACACAATGGGAAGTAAAGAGAGATTCAAAGTGTTTGAATGGTTTAATGATATGAGATATCATTAATAGATAAACAAAAAAGAGAGGAAAAATGATTGCACTTAGAGCCCAACTACAATTTAGGAAACCAGGACTAAGGTTTCTAAAATTGGACCTAATCCTTTTTTAGAAACTAGAACTAGGGTTCCCAAAATTAAGACCTGTTGAGTCTAGTTAGTTGAGATTTTTTTTATTCTAATTTTTATAGACCTTTTAAGAGTTAAAAGGGCCTTGTATCATATCATTATGGGCTGAATATGTGGCCTTGATGAGCCACAGACCCACTAGGCCATGTGCAATATACAGGTTTAGAGAGCCCAGGCATGTGGCTCTCTTATAGGCTAATCTAGGTTATCTTTTAAAGGTTAAAAGATATCCTAGTAGGTGTCTATTAGAGTACAAATAGAGATTAAAAATCAGCTACTAAAAAGAGAGAAAAAGAAACTCACGTTAAAAGCTCTCATTTCTCTTCCTATGATTTTCTCTTCTTTTTGTTCATCTGCGCAATTCATCTATTAACCTTTGATGAATTGCATAGCCTCTCTCTTTGAGCTTCTCATGCGGATACCTAGGGAGGTGTTCCTATTTGACAATTACTGTGGTTTGTGACAACCCAGTGAGAAGAGCAAAAAGAAAGGAAACACAATAGTTATTTATGATAAACTTCTATACGCTACTAGTTTAATCTATAAATAACCATTTTGGTGCTTTTAGATCCATTGTCATCATCTAGTTTTTGTTTAAAAATTTTAAAATTCCAATGTGGATGTCTAACAAAAACCAACAATTGTATTAAAGGTTGGTTCTTGAAAAAATCAAAACGACAAAAATAACGATTATAGTTGATTAAATCAAAAACATGATTTTTTAATTTTTTGGTTTTGTTATGCCTATTAATTCTAATTTTTGTCAATAAAATAAATTTTAATGAGATTAATTCTGATTTGTCATGTTTTAAAATCAAAATTTTCAATTATGTGTCTTAAAGAAATTGGATTTATTAATTTAAAACTCTCATATGCGTATTAGAAGATATAACTTTTCTTGATTTTCATACATGATCATATTAAATTCAATTTTTGTTGATTTAATCTAATATATGATAGATTAAAATGAGATTTTCATCCTAGATAAATTGCATGAATATTAATTTTGAGGAATATGGAAAACAATTGAATCAATAATTTTGGATTTTAGAGGGGAGCTAAAATCGAAATTTCACATTTGTTATGCTAATTGATTCGATTAATTTCTAATATTTCCAAAATTGATATATCATAAATATGAGATATTTATGAGGTTATTTAAAGATCTTTAAGTTGTAAAAATTGTTTGGATATGAATTGGATTCATTAACTTACTTGATGTTCGTAATTTTCACAATTTTGTATTATGTAATGCTCAGTTTTATCTCTATCATTGACTATGGGTTTCACGACTATAGGTCAAATTTTATTTGATAAAAATAATCATTATAGGTCCAAATAGGTGTCAATAATTGCTAGAACTGATCCTAAATGGTTTGGATCAATTTCTCAATCCAAGTTACAAACAATTAAATTATTCACTTCGAATGTAATTCTTTATGATTACCATTTAAAGATTTTTAATTAAATTAAAATTTAATATGATTGAATTTTGTATTTATGAAAATATAAGTTATATATCATCATAAAATTGATTAAATAAAATTAAGTTTTGAATTATTTGGTCATGTTTTGGATTTTTTTGATGACATATAACATTATAGCCGATTTTAGACCCTAAAATTCAACTATGGCACATAACAAATTGATTTAATTCCAAATTAATTTCTTTTTCTAATATGACTAGGATTTTAATTAACTATTTGGATTAAGTTTTTTTTGGTCATATTTAGATAAAATTATAAAAAATGGACTAGAATATTTAAGGTTGTTTTATGTGAATATTCCTCCTAAAATGCTAGATTCGATTTATAGGTCATTTGCTTTAATGTAATATGATTACTTGGAAATTATAATAAGATTAGATTTCAATTAAATGGAGAGATGTAATTTATATTTTAATTAGATTAAGCAATTAAATTACAAGATTAATATGATGAATTCTCCATGATAAGGCAAATAGAAATCAATTGGCCCATAGGAGAGCACTAGAATTGGCTTTATAAGCATTATAATTTTGGTAATCGATCGTAATCAATATTTTTAAAGTTTAATGCATGTTAAGGGTGTATGTTTGGCATCATGACTAGTTATGGATAAAGACCAATGTGATTGATCTTGCATCACATGAATTTTATTTTTGTGAAATTGGGCTTACATGTTTAACCTTTTCTCTCCTTTCTATTTGTATTTCTCTTTTCATCTAATTCCCCTCACATGTAACATCAGGTCTTCTTATTTATATGATATGTAATTAGATTACATAAGGTTATACTAGGATAAAGAAATATAAGGAGCAAAATAGAGAAGAAGGCCCACCAAGAAGAACTAAAAAGAAATAAATAAAAGTGTTCTTTTATTTCTTATTGGTCTTATTCATGCATAACTAACTAGGGTCAGGCCCAAATTGGTTTTCTTTAGCTCAAGGAAATTAATGCAATTAAAGTCCATAACTAGATCATATATTTAATGTGATTAAATTGCATACATATGATTTAATAAGATTAAATGTGCATGTGCATGCTAAAGCATGTGAAATCCCTTTAAATGAGCATACCAAAATATATAGCCTTGATGAGACTAAAATGGAAGAAATCCCTAAACTAAATACTAAGACTCACAAGGTTTTTATTAGTATAGTTTTGACCAAAGTTCTTCTTAGTGTTGGGTTATTAGGCAAACCTAAGCCCACGCTACATCGAATATGCTATAGCTATACTAATGGGTCCATCTTAGACAGTCCATTAGCTTGTTGGGCAAACTCAAGGTTAATGGTTCTTGAGGCAGATTGGGAAAATGTGTATGAGATACACATACATTAAAGGTTGGTGACCCAATGATCAATAGTTTCATATGAAGCAATTGGCATGAGAAGCCTACCATTTTTATTATGGGTTAGGCTTATTAGGCAAACTCAAGGTTTGACTTTAACTAAAAATGAGTAATATCTCATTAGGAAAACCATTAGGTTTTTTCGAATCAATGCGAGGGTTGTTAGTTCTTAATAAAGTAGGGGGAGCACATATAGATTTTATAAAGGACCTTATAAAATGCATTTGTGTACACCATTATGTTATAACATATTTTTAATCTTCACATGTCAGTATGTTTACATCATAAGTTCATTTAACCTAAATTTACACACAATTTTTTATGCCAATAAATTGATTGAAATGACTTCAAAATCTAAGAGTAGTTCTCAAAATGAGAAGTTAGATATGTGTTGCATACATATATTCCACCTCCTTTGATTGATGAATATTCAAGCTAGGAGTAGGAAGCTTTTTCAAAAGCACATGAAGATGGCAATATGATTGCCTTTATGTCTCTAAAACTTTAGAATGAGTATAGGCATGTGATGCTCAGATCATAATTTATCATCTTATGAAATAAAAGATATAAGATATCTAAGAAATTATTTCATTCAAATATAATGGACGACACTTCAAGAATTGAAAGTGTTGGGCTTTAATTCTATGATTTTATGATATATTCAGAATTAAGAGTTAATTTTATAATAAAAGAATGGCAAATTTGATCAAGACTTTTTCTATTAGGAACAAAATTATAGTCTCATTAGTTGAAAGCTTATGGAATTAGATAGAGACTAATCCTAAAAGAGAGCATTGCAAAACATGCCTCAAATAAAGAGGGAGCATGGGATGCTTCAACTTCAGGTATTAATGTTATTAAGATTAATACTAATACTACAATTGATAATCACACATGGGTATTAGATATCAATTGTAGTTCTCATTTGGTTCCTGATATGTAAGGACTAAAGAGTAGTAGAGGGTAGAACAAGGGTGATGTGGACCCACGAGTGATAAATAGAGTAAGAATTATGGCATTAGCTATAAGAACATATCATTGGTATTTGCCTTTAAGACTTGTATTAAAGCTTAATAATTGTTATTTTATTCCTTCCTTAAACTAGAATATTATTTCTTTATCTTATTTTGTTGAACAAGATTCTGATATTTCCATTAATAAGAATAAGGGTTGCTATATTCATAAAGACAATGTTTTATATTCTTTTGGATTAAATGTTAATGGAATTTATATTCTTAACAATCAAAAGGAACTCTATAATATTAATACTAAGAGATAAAAGGTGGATAACCTAAAACCATCTTTCTTATGGCACTGTTGTCTAGGTTATATAAATGAGAAACACATGTCTAAGTAGCACAAGTCTAGTGACTTAGGCTCATTTGATTATGAATCAATTAAAACATGAGAATCCTATTTATGAGGTAAAATGATAAAGACACCTTTTAGTAGAAAAGGTGAATATGCTAGTGGGGTTTTGGACCTCATACATATAGATGTATATGGACCAATGACCACACATGTAAGAGGTGGGTTTCTCTACTTCATAACCTTTATCAATGATTACTCATGATATTAGTATATGTACTTGATGAAGTACAAATTTGAAGCCTTTGAAAAGTTCAAAGAAATCTAAAATGATGTTAAGAAATAGCTTGATAAAAGTATTAAAACACTCTGATCAAATCGAGGTGGTGAATACTTAAGTCAGAATTTTAGAGTTATCTGAGAGATAATGGTATATTATCTCAATGGACTTCTCTATATATACTACAACATATCGGTGTATCTAAAAGGAGAAATTAAACCCTATTAAACATGGTTTGATCTATTATGAGCTTTATAGACTTGCCCAAATCATTTTGGGGCTATGCATTAGAAACTGTTATTTATCTTTTAAATAGAGTTCTATCAAAATTGGTTAATGTTACCTAATATGAGATATAGTGTAATAAGCAACCAATTCTTTCACATGTGAAAGTGTAAGGTTACCTTGCCTATGTGAAAAGAATTTTTTTCAGATATGTTTGATGCTAAATTTGATAAGTGTTTGTTTGTGGGATATCTAAAGGAGTCTATTAGATATTATTTCTACAATGTATTAGAACAAAAGGTGTTTGTTTCAAAGCATGTTATCTTCCTAGAGAAAAAGTTTCTCTTAAAGGAAAATAGTGGGAGTAAAATCAAACTTGATGAAGTTTGAGATCTATAAATAGAAAATTATCAATCAATTAATTCCGAGCCTGTTACACATGATGATGATGATGATGTAATATTAAAACTATGGAAACACAAGTTCTTAGACATTCTACTAGGGTTTGCACTACTACTAAGAGATATAGATTTCTCATAGACTAAAATAATAATGTAACCATGTAGAAGAAGAGGTTCTAAAGAGTTTAGTACCAAAATTATGGCTAAAGGCCAAGAAAATCGAAATGGATTCCATGTATGAAAATTAAGTGTGGAGTTTGGTTGATGCACCTAAAGAAATCAAACTAATTTGATGAAAGTGGATCTTTGAAAAGAAGACTGACATAGACGGTAAGGTTGTTACTTATAAAGTAAGGTTGGTTGCAAAGGGTTATCATTAAAGGCAAGGAATTGGCATTGATGAAACTTTTTCACTAGTAGCTATGCTTAAATCCTTTAGGATTCTTTTTGCTATTGCCACTTATTATGATTATGAGATATGGCAGATGGATGTGAAGACACCTTTCCTTAATGGAAACTTGTTAGAAAAGGTGTATATGACATAACCTAAGGGATTCATATCCACTGATAGCAAAAAGGTATGCAAGCTTCAAAAGTTAATCTTTGGACTAAACAAACATTTAAGAGCTAGAACATCCAATTTGATGAGACAAACAAAAAGTTTAGTTTCTCATAAGATCCAAATGAACTATGTGTTTATGAGAAGGTTAGTAGGAGTGTAGTTATTTTCCTAGTATTATATGTTGATAACATATTAATAATGGAAAATGATGTCTCTATCCTTCAGTTGATTAAGATTTGACTATCTAAGTGGTTCTCTAAGAAAGACCTTAGTGAAGCAACCTAAATACTGGGAATTTAAATCTATAGATATAAATCCAAGAGGTTGATAGGTCTTTCACAGTCT
>CANXYI011992039.1:0-10713 GCA_948208565.1 Hura crepitans
AGGAAGGAAAGGTAAGTGCTTATGCTTCCAGATAGTTAAAGACTCATGAAAGGAATTCTTCCACATGCAACTTAGAGTTAGCTACAATTATCTTTGCCTTGAAAGTGTGGAGACATTACTTGTAAGGAGAGAAATGCTATATCTACATGGATCACAAGAGTTTGAAGTATTTGCCTACACAGAAGGAATTGAATTTGAGACATTGACGGTGGATGGAGTTGATCAAGGATTATGATTGCTTGATTGACTATCACCCAGGAAAGGCAAATGTAGTTATAGATGCTTTGAGTAGGAAGATGATAGCTGCCTTGTGATTGATGCATGCTAGAGTAGAGTACACACTAGAAGGTGTAGTGTTAGCTGAATTACAAGTCAAAGTAGATTTTAGGTAGCAAGTGAAAGAGGCTTAGTTGTGAGTAAAGTTAAAGAGGGGAAGGCTATAGGCTTTTGAGTTGAGTGATGATGGAAGCCTATACTATTAGAATAGGTTATGTGTGTTTGATGTGGATGATTTGAGATTATAGATTTTGAAGGAAGCTCATGAGGCTCCATACTCTATGCATCTAAGAAGCACGAAGATGTATCTTAGGTTGAAGCCTCATTACTAGTGGCCAGGAATAAAGCATGAGGTAGCTAAATACGTTGCTCGTTATTTGACTTGTCAGTATGTGAAAGCAGAATACTAGGTTCCTTTTAGATTGTTACACCCGATTACAATTCCAGAATGGAAATGAGAGAAGATCACCATGGACTTTGTTATGGGATTACCAATGACCAAAAGTAGGTGTGATGCTATTTGGGCGGTCATGGATATGCTGACGAAGACAACCAACTTTATACCTATGCGGATGGATTACTCTTATAGACCATAAGCAAAGTCAAAAAAGGGAAGACCACAGAGTTTGAATTGGGAGAAGATGGATATTTGTACCACCATAATAGGTTATGTGTACCTAATATAGATGACCTGAAAGCACATATTTTGAGAGAAGCATATGAAGCTCCTTACTCTATACATCCAGGCAGTACAAAAATGTATTTGGACTTAATGCCTCATTATTGGTTGTCAGGTGTTCGCGTCCCTTTTATTTTCCTAATATTAATTAAATCGAAGCAGCCTAAGACTCAACTTAGGCCTCACTCCTTAAGTCTTGAAAGACAAAAAGGTAGTAAAAGTAATTTAGGGCTGCCCTTTTTTATAATCCTAGGGTGTGTGAGTTGGGTACAACAAGATAGGAGTTGCCACCCGATAGAGTTAGGAAATACCTTGTAGGGCTAAAACCAGAGCGGTTCAGAACCCTACTCTGATTTATACCTCAAATTAATGCAAAAATTCATTTTGAATTTATGATACTATTCCTTTTCTCAAGCGATATTTTGTAACTAAAGTAAATCACACATTCACATAGAAGAAATTATAGAATATAATTATAAAAAAATAAATAGGTACTCGAAAATGAAATAACATACATGAAATCGGGCAATTGATTATTTTGAGAACTTTGGTTCTCGCATTCCAATTTTAGAAAATGGATTTTATTCTAATAACTTTTTATTAAAATCGGATGATGGGTTTGAGAACTTTTGTTCTCGCATTCTAATTTGAGAAAAAATGAATTTTATTGTGATGATTTTTATTTGGAAGAATGGCTTTGAGAACTTTGGTTCTCAAATGTCAAATTGGAAAATGAATTTTATTATGATGTTGGCTTTGAGAACTTTGATTCGTAAATGTCAATTCTAAAAGATAAATGTTATTGTTATAAATTTTACTAAGAAAGAATCAAAATTTATTTTGTTAACAAAACACTAATTTATTGTGTAAAAATATGATTTTGACTATTATTTCTTTTTTACCATGTAAAACCATTTTTCTACCAAATTCAATGTTCATGGAATATTTCGGGATTAAATTTGGATGTATCATACATAAATCAAGTAATGGATTTAATTTGAGAACTTTGGTTCTCACATGTTAATTTTTAGAAAATAATTTTTAATTATGACTTTTATTAAGAAAAATCAAACCCATTTTATTAATAAAAACTAATTAATTAAATAAAAATATTTTTTTGTTATCTTTTTCAATCGCATGAAAAATCATTTTCTTAATTGTTGCAGCATTCATGGAATACACAGGAAAATAATTCGATTAAAAAATAAAATACAAGGCAATTACCTAAAATACAATCTAATCGAAAAATAAAAAATAAAAATTACATTTCAAAATGCCTAAAATACAATCTAATAAATGATAGGCAATACCAACAATGATTAACCCTTAAATAACTAGATTACTTTCATCACAATAACAGAAATAATATATTAGCATGTGAATGAAAAATAGAAAAACAGATAGAAATTAAGTAAAAATAAACAAGTGCAAAAATAAAAAATATGGCGCGAATAAATTATCACATCTAATTAGTAGATGGATAATGCAAAAAGAAAAATGAAATCAGCCTAAATGACCAAAAATAATATTTTTAATATGAAGCAAAAATAAAAAGATGGATAGGAAATAAATAAAAATTGACAATCACAAAAATACAAAATATGGCCCAAATAAATTATCACATCTAACTAGTAAATGGATAATTCAAAAAGAAAAATAAAATCAGCTTAAATGATCGAAAATAATATTTTTGATGCGAAGCAAAATAAAAGCACGGATAAAAATTAAAGGAAAATAAGCAATCTCACAAATGCAAAAATATGGCACAAATAATTTACCACATCTAACTAGTAGATGGATAAAATGTAGAAAGAAAAATGAAAAATAGACAAAAAAGGGGTCAGTTAACACACCGGTATATTTGCCTTCAGAAAGATCTCGACGCAGATTGAAAACGGTGATTGAATCTTAGAAAAAAAAACCAAAAACATAGAGTTGAAAGAGTATTTTTGTGTAGTTTCTCTCTCTAGAATATTTTCTCTCTCCTTAAATTAACCAACCTTGGCTCAAAAATACCCAATTAGCTTTTATGCATGACCCCGAGGTAGAAAATAGGTATTTTGCTTGAAAACGATCATTTTCCAATGCAGTAATAGCCAAAATAGCCATTTTTAGGAGAAAAATAGCTGTTTTGCCAATTATGGTCCTAAATAGCTGTTTTCAAAGCTAAAACGGCCGTTTTGGCTATTTTGGCGGTCCCATGCGTGTGACGGCCGATTTTGGACTAAAACAATCGTTTTGGCCCTCCAAACGGCCATTTTAATGACCAAAACGTCTATTTTGAACATTTTGAGGACCAAATAGGCCATTCCCGTGGGTAGGACACTAGTTTTAGGCCCAAAACGACTGTTTCCATGTGTGGAATAGCTGTTTAGGCCTAAAACAACCAAAACAACTGTTTTGCTCTCAAAAATGGCCATTTTGCCCAAAATAGCCATTTGGCCCCTAGAAATTATTGTTCTAGTTGTTATTACACTCGAAAACGGCCGTTTTCAAGCAAAACACCCATTTTCTACCTTGAGGGTCGTGCATAAAAGCCAATTGGGTCATTTTGAGCTAAGGTTGGTTAATTTAAGGAGAGAGAAAATATTCTAGAGAGAGAAACAGCAAAAAAACACAAAAATACTCTTCCAAGTCCATTTTTAGGGTTTTTTTCTAAAAGTCAAGCACCATTTTCAATTCGAGTCGAGATCTTTCTAAATGCAAATATACCGATGTGTTGATCGACCCATTTTTCATGTATTTTTCATTTTTCTTTCTGCATTTTATCCATCTACTAGTTAGATGTGGTAAATTATTTTGTGTCATATTTTTGCATTTATGAGACTGCTTATTTTCTTTCAATTTCTGTCTGTGCTTTTAGTTTTGCTTCGTATCAAAAATACTATTTTTGGTCATTTGGGCTGATTTTATTTTTTTCTTCTTACATTATCCATCTACCAGTTAGACGTGGTAATTTATTTTGACAATATTTTATATTTTTGTCTATTTTTTTATCTGTCTTTTTTGTTTTTGATTTGCATCAAAAATAGTATTTTTGGTCATTTGGGCTTATTTCACTTTTCTTTTTGCAGTATTTATCTACTAATTTGATGTGATAATTTATTTATGTGATATTTCATTTTTTGTGACTGTTTATTTTTATTTAATTTCTATCATTTTTTCTATTTTTGATTCTCATGCTAATATATTATTTCTACTATTGTGATGCAAGAAATCTAGTTATTTGATGGTTAATTGTTGTTATTATTGCCTATTATTTGTTAGATTGTATTTTAGACATTCTAAAATGTAGTTTTTATTTTTCGATTAGATTGTATTTTAAGTAATTGCCTTGTATTTTATTTTTCATTCAAATTATTTCCCTGTATATTCCGTGAATGCTGTAATAATTAGGGAAATGATTTTTCATGTGACTAGAAAAATAACTAAAATATTTTTATTTAATTAATTGGTGTTTTATTAATAAAATGGGTTTGATTTTTCTTAATAAAACTCATAATAAAATTGTTTTCTAAAAATTAACATGTGAGAACTAAAATTCATTACCCGATTTATGTATGATGCATCCAATTTCAATCCCGAAATATTCCATGAACATCGAATTAGGTAGAAAAATGGTTTTACGTGATAAAAATAAATAATAGTCAGAATCATATTTTTACCCATTAAATTGATGTTTTGCTAATAAAAAAAAATTTTGATTCTTTGTTAATAAAAGTCACTGTAATAAAATTCATTTTTCCAATTTGACATTTGAGAACTAAGGTTCTCAAAGCCATTCTTCAAAATAAAAGTCACCATAATAAAATTCATTTTTTTGAAATGACATTTGAGAACCAAAGTTCTCAATCCATTTTCCCAAATAAAAATCATCACAATAAAATTCATTTTTTTTTCAAATTAGCATGCGAGAACTAAAGTTCTCAAACCCATTATCTGATTTTAATAAAAAGTAATTACATTAAAATTCATTTTCTATAATTGGCATATGAGAACCAAAGTTCTCGAAATAATCAATTGCCTGATTTCATATATGTTATTTCTATTCCAAAAATATATTTATTCTTTTGTAAATATATTTTGTAACTTCTTCTACTTGAATGTGTGATTTACTTTAATTGCAAAATATCGCTTAAGAAAAGAATAGCATCATAAATTCAAAAGGAATTTTCGTATTAATTTAAGGTATGAATAAAAGTAAGGTTCCAAACTGCTCTGGTTTTGCCCTCCAAGGTATTTTTTGACTCTATCGAGTGGCGACTCCTACATTGTAATGTCTAAATTATACCTCCTAGAATAATAAAAAAGGGGTAGCCCTAGATTCCTTTAGCTTCTTTCTCATCTTTCGAGACTCGAGGAGTGAGGCCTAAGTTGGGTCTTAGGCTACTTCAATTTGATCGATCTTAGGAAATTAAAAGGGACATGAATAGCAAGGTATATTATACATCCAAAAAATGGGTTATTGGCTAGTAGTTGTGTGACCTAACAATTACCCATAAGTCCATGGGAATTAGTGGTAATTGCCCAGCTCCCATCTCTAAGAGATTGGCTTTTTAAAATACATTTTTTATATGACTTTTGATTAGGAAAAGTCAAATCTATTTTGTTATAAAAACACTAATTAATTATGTAAAAAATCATTTGATCTAATAATTAAGTAATTAGCATGTAAAACAAGATGTTTAACTAATTATTACAACCCAAAATAAATCAAAAGATACAATAAGTATAAAACAAAAGGAAATATAGTAAAGCATTTAAATTGTCTCGCTTATACATTGATTAGTCCATGCAAACTCTATGTAACTCTAGTAGATGTCCATGTGGACGACTGCCTATAAAGGATATTTTAACCATCTAGACCTCCACTCTAGTGAGAAAAGTTACTTGTAAATAACTTAAAAGATGAGGTTTAACAATACTAGATAAAGAATTCATATAAAATCACAAAGAATACATGGAATAAATACATGTGAAATAAAAATTCAAAGTAGATGTTTGTGTAAACTGCATTCCTTACGAGGGGGAGTCCGTTCAGACTTAAAGATAGAATTTAAAAGAATGAGATGAGATCATCCGTATGGTCTACATTTGTCATAAGAGCGAGTTTATGTAGACCATACAATAATGTTAATATATCAACATGTATTTTAGAGAATGAAATAATTATACAATATGCTAACATTATAGAATAATCTTAACAAGATAAAAAAGATACATTAAAGCACTATATATAAGACAAATAAGGCACTGCTAATGAACATAAGTTTATACAATTAATTTAAAGATAACAAAATGAATATGATGTAATTGTAATTAATTGTACACTATGAAACAAATTAAAACCATGACCTACTCCTATGATCAAAGTGGGGATTACATAGAATCACCTCACTTGTTATCAATCCTTAGAGATTATAGCTCCATAAAAACAATATCAATATTATAAGAGACCTTATATATTCCTTAGTGAATAAACTCTTCAAGCAATTGCACAAAGGTGTAATAGTATAGAAAGAATTATCTTTTAGTGAGGCTAATAAGACTAGTATAGTGATTCCTCTTTAGAGCCCTCTCATATTCTCACAAATGGCTTTTTTAGCTACTGTGAGTTCAATTCTCATCCACCCTCTTCTTTATACATAAGAAAGGTATTTATAGGCTAAGGTTTAAGAGTTTCTTATTTAAAGGAAGCAAAATCTTAAAAGGATTAGGATACATAGTCCAAGTAGGAAAATCTCACTTTTGAAAGATTTTACATCGACAAGTCTTTATGGACCTAGGTTGTATGCTTTCCCACTAGATTATATGCCTTAGGCTAGGTTTGCGTTAGTCCATACGAACATGAACTTGCACTTTGTCTGACTAGACTATTGTCCTTGGGCTTGGTAGAGCTAATTAGGCTAGTATGGACCTAGATAGTGTATGTTCGTGTAGATCCTAAAATAAGTCTATGCAGACTTATTACTTTAGGGTTTATGCCATTACTTTAGAGTCTATCTCTAGTGATCATCACAGGCAAAAAGGTGAGGTGTTTGCATATATACATTATATGTATATGAAAAAATATTTTCTCAAAATTTTGAAAATCAATTAAATCGATAAACAAATCATATGTGACCAATTCCACTAAAATAGTTTTAACTATAGAGTTTGATTTAGTCCTTCCCTAAAACATTTAAATTTTATTAATTTTTATACATATATAATTTGAATTAAAATTAAATTTTAATTCATCATATAGCAAATTAAGTCATTTAAGAATCAATTTATTTGAATTATGCACACAAAATTAAAAATAGTTATCCTCTCTCTATGCATAAACACATGTCTTAAATTCATATTTAATAATATTAAAATAAATGTCAATAATCAAAATTAGATTAAAACATATAGATCAACTAAAAATATGCAATATCATAAATCATGCATATTAAACGTATTTACAATCTCTATTGATTTCAAATCATCCAAGAACTTGGCTTTGATACCACTGTTCATTTCTCTCAATCATACATAGCTGGTGAATCCTTTGTTGATTACTACCCTATCTTCAAATATGTTATGCCATTCCCAAGGACCTCACTATGTATACTTCTTATTCAAAATAGAAGTTTTAGAATCAAATTATCTCACTCCATATTTAAGATAGTTAGTGATATCAAGTCTAAGGATACTTGCACTAGTGATATGATGAGATACTTTGACTAAGATAGATTAAGTATCCATATGAAGACCTCATGGTAAGTCTCTGATGTATTACATCCAAAGTAAGCAACCACATGTTAACTCTAAACATCTCTATGCTTAAAGCTTTTGAGAACTATTATTTGATCCAATCAAGAAGTATAACATGTGCTAATATTTCTGTATTAATAATTCCCCATCTTATTAATACTATGATAAGGAATATTTAGGTATATCACATTTGCATGCAATAAAAATCTCATATCATGACCACTTCATGATTTCCTCTGCATTGTGATTATATACTAGGGACTTTATAACATGGTTTAAGATATTACAAACAATTATAAGTAATATATAAAAGTACCATGCCATAAAGAAAAATGCCTTATAGTATAAAATCACAGGGTTTAAATGCATGAATACTACCTTATTACATGAGCTTTAGGGTATACTTCTAACATAATAGCACTAGAGACCCTGTATAATTCATCAAATAAAGCGTTACATATAAAGTTTCAATGACAAATAAAAGAAGGGAGGATAAATGGCTTTAAAGAAATATAAGGTTACAAAATAAAATAAGAATTAGTGCCAAGTATGGATTTCAGTCCCCATTTTTTTTAAATACGTTATTGTTAATTGAAATGTCAAAAAATAGTAGTTGTGTGATGAATTATAAGTCGAATTAAAAGAGATTTTATGTAAATAGAAGTATGGACTGTTAAATTTTTATTTCAATGTAAATTGATATGCCTTTTTGAGTAGGTGATTGCCACTAATGTTTAGTAGTGATGTTTTTGAGAGGATGTTGGTTTTTGACTCTCATTTATTTTTAGGTTGTTAAGGAAGAGGAAATTCGATAGCTGTATATTTTTTATTTGTTTCTATAAGAGTTCAAGAAGGACTAGAACTAGGATTAAATATGTGGGTGGTATAAGGTTAGTATAAAGGAAAAATTTGGAATTTTGTAGTCATAAAAATTACAGTAGATAGCTAGGTTATAGATAGTAGTTGTAAGTTGGAATAGATGTACTTTTATAACAAATGGTAGTTATAGAATTGTAGCAAAAATATACAATAATTTGTTGCAATTAAAGGTAAATATTTTACAGGGTGAGAACTAGGATGTTAGAGAGACTATGAGGCAAATGCAAGAGGAGTGATGGTTGATATGGAAATGTTAGTAGGAAGTAAGGCTATTGTATTACCAATTACAACTATCAATTTAGTAGTAATAAAGAGCTGTTGCCACTGCTAAAGCATTAAGGATTGAAATTGTGCAATTACTAAAAGGATTAGAATGGCATTTGAGAACAAAAAGAAGGGAAAGGCCAAATTATAGACAACGACTACTACTAAAATTTTAGGAAAGGGTGAGAAGTAGTCAAAAGCATTTTACATAAATATCATTCGAATAAAGGACTTCTCTTGAAAAATGAGAAAGAATGACAATTTACGATGAAGAAAAATAGTAGAAATGAACTAAAATGTAGGAGGACTATGAAGTAATCTGAACAAAAGTACATATATTTGAGCTTCATAATGCTAAATTGTATAAACACACTCACACATGTGTAAATGATGTATGTTAAACTAATTAAGAAGAAATTTGTAGAAGTATGTAATATTAGTTAAGACAAAACTGAGGACATGTTTAGGGTATACAGTGTTAGAAATGTGCAAATTAAATTAGCTTAAGCATAATTGTGTTAAAGGAAAGATTATTAGTTTTTTAATTAATTAAATTAATAGCTGTATAAGTAATTTGTAAATGTTAAAGTGTTAAATGAACATTTAGTGCATGGGTAGTTAACTGCATGAAACATGTATGAAATTACTCAAGCTTCTTCTAGAATAAGATTATAGTTTTTAAAGTATATTTAAGATATTTAAAGATATACTAATATGTTAAAGTGAATTATTTATATGAAAAATAAGGTAACTTTGTGTGAATTTAATCCAGATTATATATCATTTTATATGAATTTGAATGAATATTAATGTAACAACTTAGAAAGCATGAGTATACAAATAGGCATATTATGATTGAGATATATGAGCACTTTTTAAAAGGATAAGGCTTTATCTATAGTAAAATGTATTTTTTGATTTTGAGCATGTTGAACTTGTGAAGTGTACTAAGGATGTATGAGTGAGTATTAGCTTTTAGTTTTTGATGAGAAATATTAATTTAATATTATGATGCAAATTAGTCTTAAAAGCATAAAAAAGCTGCGAGAAATAATTATGAAATGTTCAATTATGTTTGTGTATCTTACCAAGTTAAGTGATGTAGTTCTTTAATTGGATGGAAAATGGTGGAAGAAACTATGGGTTGGGTTGATTAGTTGAATAAGTGAAATTAAATTTTTCTTACATATCTATATGTCTATTTTATACATGTTGGTAGATATGCTTATAACTCTAACCTTAGAAGTAAAACTATATATGGTTTAGCATGATTACTTGTTCATATGACTAAGTTGATAAAAGATTGGAATGCTCATATACTTAATAGGATTAACTCATAGATTGTAATGAACATGATAAAATAGCTTAGTAACTTTAAATTGATCATGGATTAACCAATGAGAATGAAAATTAAATATAAGCAACATAAATATATATAAAACCTAAACAAATAAAAGTGATGGCCCATAAAAGTATGACAACCTAGATTAGATAGGTTTATCAGTCAATTAGAAATAGATAATAGCTATTAAGGTGCTTTGATGCCTCTTTGTGAGGGAACAGCAACTATGAGATCCATAGGCCCACTATACAACTATGCGAGTGCAATTGCCGTGAGGTCTATAGGGCCACTGCATAACCATGTGGTCATAGCAAGTCTAAGATTTATAGTGCCATAGCACACTAATGTGAATGTAGCTGCTATGCAGTTTA
This sequence comes from Hura crepitans, assembly GCA_948208565.1. Taxonomy (NCBI): domain Eukaryota; kingdom Viridiplantae; phylum Streptophyta; class Magnoliopsida; order Malpighiales; family Euphorbiaceae; genus Hura; species Hura crepitans. Next base: position 10,553 of record CANXYI011992039.1, read on the forward strand.
AAATATAGACTATTAAACATCACATGAGACCTCTATGGTCAAGATTCCAACATCTAGTTTTTAGAGTTTTCCACTAGTTTTGGTTAACTAAATAAAACTAGATGGATAAATAAATAAATTATAATAAATGATAAGGAAATAATGTGTATGATACATGTGTT
>CANXYI011992116.1:0-13237 GCA_948208565.1 Hura crepitans
ATGTTGCATAGTGCATGTATGTATGTCTGACATATTATATTTGATCTATTTCACCATTGAGTTTTATATTCATCGTGTCGGTGTTCCAATGTGCAGGTATTAGAATGAGTGATGACCGACATCAAACGTCTCTAGTGTAGCTGCGGTCGAGTCTTTTGGTACTTTTTGCTTTTTTTTTTCTGAGTTTTGTAGAGGTACACTCATGTATATAAAGATGTTAGGGGTTATAGGATGTAATAGAAACCAAAGATGAAAACATGTGTGTTTTGTACAATTTTGCATGTTAATATTAATTTTTTTATGTATGACTATGTGTTCATGGGTCTGAGACCCTGTGTTCTATTTATTATGTGTGCTACTTGGTATGGGTTGTGATTTGGAGGACTAGAAGGGTCTAGTAAGGAGAAGTGATGGAAAATGGGTTTATAAGTGTTCTTTTCTGCAGGTTAATTTGGGTTTGTTACTTGGGTAGCCATTATGCCGCCCAAGTGTTTGTAATTGTTTGGTAGCCCCATGAGGATGTTTTAATTGTCTAAATTAGGTAGTATTAAGGAGATAAATAATCAGAAATGCAATAAGGGCATGTTTGGTCAACATTAGTTAAACTTGGGTAAAAGTTAAATGAAAGGCCCCTGGGAAAATCAAAGGATGGGTGGGCTCAGCGGGAAGTGGCACACCTTGCCTATTTCCTATAGAAATGGGTATGGGGTGTTACATTTAGTGGTATCAGAGTAGGTTTAGGCATTCCTAGGCATCTTATACATGAGTGCAAGAGTCTAGGGTTTATATCGAGTCAAGCTACACTGCCTAATATTGTTAATTAATTTTGTTATAGTTTACGACGATGAGTGAGTGAACCCCACCTGAGAGAAGGGAGGAGATGGCCAATTATGCACCTGCTACAATCCATAAACCAAAAAGAAGTGCAGCCACTCCAGATCTAAGTGATGCTACATATAGGATGCCACCTCAACCTTAACCCTATCCATAACTTGAGACACAAGCCTCACCCGCATTGCTGCAGTAGATTGTTGATTTGCAGAGATATACTGCAGCACCACCAGCTCCAGTTCCAGTTGTTATTGCTCCTCTACCTCTACCGGCTCCCCTAGTGATGTAGAAGACATACTTAAAGAGAGTCAAAAAGATGGGAGCTGTGGATTTCCTAGGTTCCAAGGAGGATGATGCAGGAAAAGCATAATATTGGCTAGAGCATACCACCAAAATATTGGAACAATTAGAGTGTTCTAAGGAAGAATACTTGAAATATGCTACATCTTTGCTTCAAGAAGAAGCTTACCATTGGTGGGAGAGGTTGAAAAAAAGAAAAACAGCGATTGAGTTATCTCGGGAGTTCTTCCTGAAGGAATTTAAGAAGAGATACATTCTTGATTCCTACAGAGACAAGAAGAAGTAGGAGTTCTTTGACTTGAAACAGGGCAGGAGATCTATTTCAGAGTATGAGAAGGATTTTAACTGTCTTAATAGGTATATAGCTGAATTTCTCCCTAATGATGAGGAGTAGTGTAAAAGGTTTGAGAAGGGCCTCAATGTGGAGATCAGAATGCAAATTTGAACTCCAAAGATTAGGGATTTTTTAGAGTTAGTGGTAGCAGCTTATAACATGGAAGAGATGCTGCAAGAAAAGAGAGAGTTATTCTAAAAGAAAAGGTCTTTTACAGCAGGGTAGACTAGTTCAGCTTCAGGTGGGAGTAAGAAGTTGAGGGACTTTCAGTAGAGCTAGCAGTCCTAGAGATAGACAGGTCAGCAGTCACTGGGGCAGGCCCCTTGATAAAGGACTAGTCAAGGATATCCTCCTAGACCCTGACCACTTTTATCACAGTAGACTTCCAGTGTACCCCTTACTTGTAGAAGCAGCTAGAGGAAGCATTAGGGCCAGTGTTGCCAATACAGGAGGGGTGAATGCTTTATTTGTGAAGCTTAAGATTATTATTAAAGGGAGTGCCCTTAAAAGCAAGCAGAGGCTATTCAAACCCAAGCCTCAGTTACAGGTACAGTTGGTAGACCTCCAAGGTAGCCAAGATAGGATTAGCTGACCACTAGTCAAAAGTGTAGATCTGAGATAAGAGCTCTGGCATGACAATATGCCATTCATGCTTGGGAGGAAACAGAGGCTTCAGACGTCATAGTTGGTACATTTTCTCTACTTAATGCTTTCATACTAGCATTGATAGATCATGGATCTACACACTCATACATATGCACCACACAAGCTAGAGATAGAGGCCTTAAACTAGAATCTATAGATCTAGATATTCAAGTGAGCAACTCGATAGGTCACAGTGTGATAGTGAACACTATTTATAAACACTATCCCTTGATGATACATGATTAGACCTTTCTAGCTGATCTAATAGAGTTACCTTTCCATGAGTTTGATGTCATACTTAGTATGGACTGGCTATTAGAGCATAGGGTAGTTATAGATTGTGAGAAGAAAAGGTTGAGTCTATAGACTTCAGATGGACAAGAAGTTATTGTTGAGGGTAAAAGAGACTACATATACAATGTGATCTCAGCCATAACAGCCAGAAAACTCATCCAGAAGGGATGTGAAGCCTTTTTAGCCTCAGTGATAGATACCAGTGCCCAGACCTTAATCTTGGATTAGATACCTATTGTGTCTGATTTTCTTGATGTATTCCTAAATGAGTTGCTAGGATTGCCACCATATCAAGAGTTAGATTTTGAGATTGAGGTATATCCTAGAGTGAACCCTGTATCAATTACCCCTTATAGAATGGCCTTAGTGGAGTTCAAGGAATTGAAAGTGTAGCTACATGAATTGCTAGATAAAGGCTTCATTAGGCCCAGTGTCTCTCCATAGGGAGCACCTACATTATTTATGAAAAAGAAGGATGGATCACTTCAATTACTCATCGATTATAGGCAACTGAACAAGGTGATAGTTAAGAACAAGTCTTCGTTGCTGAGGATCGATGATCTTTTTGATCAGTTATGAGTTGCTAGTGTTTTCTTCAAGATACACTTGAGGTCAAGGCATCATTAGTTACGGATTAAGGAAAGTAATGTTCCTAAAACTGCCTTTAAGACTAGATATAGGTATTATGAATTCTTAGTGATGCCATTTAGGCTCACTAATGCCCTAGCAGCCTTTATAAACTTAATGAATAGAATTTTCAAGCCATGCTTGGATCAATTTGTGGTTGTATTTATTGATGACATTCTAGTGTACTCTAGAAATTAGGAGGAACATGAACAACACCTCCAGATTATGCTACAAACACTGAGAGAAAGGTAATTGTATGCCAAATTTTGCAAGTGTGAATTCTTGTTGGAGGAGGTAGCTTTTTTGGGTCACATTGCCTCAGCTAAAGGTGTTGCGTGGGCCCGAGCAAGGTTAAAGCAATATTGGAGTGGAATCTTCCTAGGAATGTGTTTGAGATCCAAATCTTCCTAAGATTGGCAAGTTACTATTAGAGGTTCATAAAAGGTTTTTTGATGATAGCTGCTCAAGTGACAAGGTTGATTAAGTAAGATGTGAAGCTCAAGTGGGATGATAAGTGCTAGGCTCGTTTTGATTGATTGAAGCATATGCTGATTGAAGTTCCTATCCTAACTCAGCCAGAATAGGGTTAGGAGTTCGTGATCTATAGTGATGCTTCACACAACAGACTTGGTTATGTGTTAATGTAGGAAGGAGAGGTAATTGCATATGCCTCTAGGCAATTGAAAACTCATAAGAGGAATTACCCCACAGATGACTTGGAATTGGCTGTAGTTGTCTTTGTCTTAAAGGTGTAGAGACATTATCTATATGGAGAGAAATGCTACATCTACACAGATCATAAGAGCTTAATGCATTTGCTTACATAGAAGGAGTTAAATTTGAGATAACGATGATGGATGGAGTTAATCAAGGATTATGATAGATTGATTGACTATCATCCAAGAAAGGTGAATGTAGTTGTAGATACTTTTAAGCAGAAAGATGATAACTACTCTAAGATTGATGCATGCTAAAGTGGAGTACATAGTAAGAGGTGCAGTGTTGGCTGAATTGCGAGTCAAGGTAGATTTTAGGTAGCAAGTGAAAGAGGCTCAGTTGAGAGATACTCACTTAGAGCAGACTGTAAGTAAAGTTAAAGAGGGGACGGCTATAGGCTTTGAGTTGAATAATGATGGAAGCCTATACTATCAGAACATGCTATGTGTGCCTGATGTGGATAAGTCGAGATTGCAGATTCTAAAAGAGGCTTACGAGGCTCCATTCTCCATGCCCCTAGAAAGTACAAAGATGCACCTTGAGTTGAAGCCTTATTACTGGTGGCCAGGGATGAAATGTGAGGTAGTTGAGGATATGGCTTGTTGTTTAGCATGTCAACAGGTGAAAACAGAACACCAGGTTCTTTTTGGATTGTTACACTCAATTGCAATTCCAGAATAAAAATTGGAGAAAATCACCATGGACTTCGTTATAGGACTACCATTTACCAGGAATAAATGTGATGCCATATGGGTGATCGTGGATAGGCTGATAAAGATAGCTCATTTTTATACTAGTAAGGATGGACTATTCCTTAGAAAAACTAGCTAGACTATATATTGATGAGATTGTATGATTACATAGTGTGCCGATAGCTATAATATCATATCAGAACCCAAGATTTACATCCAGATTTTGGAAAAAATTACAAGAAGCTTTGGGTACTCAATTGACATACAATACCGCATTCCACCCTCAAATAGATGGCCAATCAGAGAGGATAATACAAATGTTAGAAGATATGCTATGTAGTTATGCCATCAAGTTTAAAGGGAATTGGGATGAGTACTTAGCCTTAGCTGAATTTGCATACAACAATAGCCACCAGGCCAGTTTGGGTATGGCACCATATGAAGCCTTATATGGTCACCGATATAGGACTCCTCTCTATTGGAGTGAAGTGGGAAAAAGCATGATTATTGGATTTGAATTGATTCAAGATGCCGAGGAGAAGGTTAAGGTCATCAGAGAAACATTGAAAGTAGCATCAGATAGATAGAAATCATATGCAGACGTGAAAAAAAGAGACATTGAATATGAAGTTGGAGAATGAGTGTTCCTAAAAGTGTCACCATGGAAGAAGATACTCCAGTTTGGTAAGAAAGGGAAACTTAGCCCCCAAATTTATCGGACCTTACAAAGTCACAGAACGAGTAAGTCCTTTGGCATATAGGCTGGCCTTGCCAATTGAATTGTAGTAGATACATGATGTCTTTCATGTATCAATATTGAGGCAATACTGATCAGATTTGTCACATGTAATTGCTATAGAGGAGATTCGAGTGCAACCAAACCTGACATATGAGGAAAAACCAGTGCAGATCTTAGCCAAAGAAGTGAATTAGCTGAGGAACAAGACAATCCCATTGGTAAAGGCGTTATGGAGATACCATAACACGACAGAGGCAATGTGGGAGAGCGAGGAACAAATGCGGATGCAATATCCCCACCTCTTCAGCATAAGTAATTTCGAGGATGAAATTTCTTAAAAGGGGAAGGATTGTAACGCTCGCAGTCAAGGTCTTATGAACAGTACCTTCTAGGCTCGAGTGATGTTCCATATAGTGCAGGACATCATTATAAGTCTAATGACTGGCGTATTGGCCATAAAATTTTGATAGGCCTAAAAATAGGGAAAATGAATGAATTTAAAAATTTAGTAGAACCAATAAATCATTTCGGGTTTAGAACTAACATATGAGGAGAAAAAATGAGTTTGTGTTGGGAAAGCCTTATGATGTGCCCAGACGGACTCGAAAATACCATACCTTGAACCTCAAAAATTCCAATGAGTATGACGGAGAAGGAAATATAATTTTTTGAGGTCAATAGATATTTTTTCTAAATATTTTATTATGGCGAGTGAATAGTATCAAAAAGTCAACGATTGAATTTTGACTTGAAATTTTATGTGAGCCTTAGTTACACTAATCGAGGATTTTTAAAAACTAAAATGAAAATTTTTAGATGTCTAGGGAATTTTCTATGAATTTTTAAAGCCAAAAATGGCATAAAACGAATCCTAGCTATTAGATCGCCATGTGTCACGATCTTATGCAACCACCCATCCATATTTAAGGGGTTACATATATGGACATCCTCATATGTGCCAACACCCTTTTTAAACCTTGAAATCCCTAAGAAGCTGACACCAATCTTTTCTCTCCTCTCTCTATTTTTTTTAATTTTCTCTCTCCTCTCCCCACTAAATCCCTTTTACATGAAAATAAACCTCCATAGTCTTTAGATTCTATTTCCTACAACAAAATTCAGAAAGGAGGTTTAATTTGAGAGATTTGCCACTTGAGTGAATAGTGACATTTGGTGTGTAAGTGGTCCAAACTCAATTTTTAATTTTGATATAGGTAGATTAGGGTATTATAAGAAAAACCATAATTTTAGATTTTAATTTGGAGCTCCAGATAATTTTTGAGAATTTTTATAAGGTAAAATTTTCTATGTTAGGGTTTAAGGATCAAGGTGAGGAAAATCAAGGTTTCAAGCCCAACAATGGTGGAGAAAAGGATGCTCTCACATCATAGGTATGTGGAATAGGTTAAATTTAATATGCCTTGTGTGTATGTCATACTTATGCATATATACATTGTATGGAATTGTATGAAATTGGGGGTATGCACAGTGATTAGGTAAAATGAGGTTATAATAGTGTTATTGGCATTAAAACATTAAGTTTGGTATGTTAAATTGGGAGGAAATCTATGTGTAGGTGTGTGTGCATATTGTGGCCGAAAATGTGTGTGTAAGGTTTATGGTATGTGAAATCATGGTTATGGCATGTTAGGTGAGGAAATGGCAATCTTATGAAGCGTATAAATCATAATTAGAAATGAACATTGGTAATGGCACAATTGGTATGAAATTTGGCGAAGTTATTAGCTTAATGGTATAAATATGAAATGGCTTGTAAAGTGGCATGATTTTATATTATGTGATGTGACTAATGGTTATAAGTGAATGAGTAAAGGAAAAGATGAAAATTGGATTTGGCATGAGTGGGAATTGGAAAGGCACAAAATAAAGAAATAACCAAATGAATAGTGTCAATTTTCTAAAGTTACGAAATGAATAGTAACTTTACGACCGTAGATAAAATTTTGGCATTTTGTGTGCATGTTGTTATAATATGAAACTTAGTAAAATGATATGGTTAGAAAATAATAAAATAAAGATTAATGGTTGGAATTAGTGATTGGCCTATCAGTTAGATACCTACTAAATGGGTTGACCGGTTAACTAGGGAGTTAGCAGCTGCTAGGAAGTTGGTCCCCTTGGGGCCCACTACTATGTGTTGGATGTGGCAGGTGTAGTTGTTGAGTTTCTGTGATGGGCCCTGCATATCATGGTATTAGGAGGTCAACCTAGGCTAATCCCTGCTACCCGTTTGTCTATTAGTGGATATTGGGAGGTCCCATGGAGCTAATCCCTCCTTTCCATCTAAGATGATTGTGATGTCATTTGAAGATATTGGGAGATCTACGGACTGATCCCTACTATCTATCAATCTAGTATTGAGAGGTCTACGAACTGATCCTTGCTATTGGGTGAGGTAAGTGCAGCTACCTAGGTCTAAAATGTAGGCCACTGCATAAGATAATCCTGCTATCTGGTGTCTTAAAGAGTTGTCTGTCTGTTAGGGGCCTTTAATATAATAATCTGGACTCAATGATGAGTAAATTAAACCTAATAAATAATTGGACTTAAGAGATTTAGGGTAACTATCATGGGTACAGAATGTTGCATGTTGTATGTATGCATGTCTAACATATTATATTTAATCTATTCCACCACTGAGTTTTGTACTCAATGTGTCGGTGTTTTGATATACAGGCTATAGATCGAGTGACGACCGGCATTGGTCATCATTAGTGTAGTTGCTATCAAGTCTTTTGGTACTTTTTGCTTTTCTTTTTAAGTTTTGTAGAGGTGCACTCATGTATATAAAGATGTTGGGGGTTATGGGATGTAAATGGAAACTAAAGATGAAAACCTGTGTGTTTTGTACAATTTTGCATGTTAATATTAATCTATTTATGTATGACTATGTGTTGATAGGTTTGAGACCCTATATTCTATTTATTATGTATGCTGCTTGGTATGGGTTGTGATCTGGAGGACCAGAAGGGGTTCAGTAAGGAAAAGTGACCGAAAATTGGTTTAGAAGTGTTCTTTTCTGCAGGTTAATTTGGGTTTTGTTACCTAGGTAGCTGTTATGCTGCCCAAGCATCTGTAATTGTTTGGTAGCCCTATAAGGATGTTTTAACTATCTAAATTATGTAGTATTAAGGAGATAAATAATTAGAAATGCTATAAGGGCATGTTTGGTCAACATTAGTTAATCCTGGGTAAAATTTAAATGAAAAGCCCCTAGGGAAATCCAAGGATAGGTAACCTCAGCGGGAAGTAGCACACCTTGCATGTTTCCTGTAGAAATGGGTAAGGGGTGTTACATGTGTGATTTGATGTTAGGATATATATGTATGATGTTATGCTTATGATAAAGCATCTTTAACAGGTGCTTGACAACATGTTGAGAAGTTGCACCATTGAGTTTAAAGGTAGTAAGGATCATTATTTGTAATTAGCAGAATTCACCTATAATAACAGTCAACAAGTGAGTCTATGAATTGTGCCTTATGAGGTGCTATATAGAAGAAAATGTAGAACACCAATATGTTGGAATGAACTTAGTGAACCCAGGCTTATAGGACTAGATTTGATCAAAGTTGTTAAGGAAAAAGTAAAGATTATCAAGGATAGATTGAAGGTAGCTTCAGATAGACAGTAATCCTATGTTGATCTCAAGAGGAAAGATATGGAGTTTAAAGTATCAAACAAGGTAGTTCTCAAGGTTTTACCTTGGAAAAAGGTGTTACATTTTGGGAAGAAAGGGAAGCTAAGTTCGAGGTTTATTGAGACATATGGAGTAACAAAATGTAAAAGGCCAATAGGCTACAAACTAGGACCACCCCCATAACTCTTGCAAATCCATGATGTTTTCCATGTCTTTATGCTCAAAAGGTATATATTAGACCCAACACATGTCCTATCAGTAAGAGAGGTTGAGGTGAGACCAGATCTATCATACAAAGAAGAACCAGTTAGAATCCTAGCCAAAGAGGTTAAAGAGTTAAAAAATAAAATAGTATTATTGGTGAAAATGGCTTAGAATCATCATGGAATGGAAGAGGCAACATATGAGTTAGAAGCATAGATGTAAAAGCCACACCCTCATCAATTTGAACCAGGTAACATTGGGGACGACATTTATTTTATGAGGGGAAGTAATGTAATAACCCGAAAATCTCAATTTTTAATAGTACTTTCTTAGGATGAATAGTGTCCTCGATACTCGAGGTGCAATAAAGTTATTGGATGAAAATATTAGTCATAAAATAATTTTGGGCAAAGTTTGAAATCAATCAGATGTCATTTGATTGGCTAAAAATGCTAAGAAAGTTTTTATGGCAGTGTCTTATGAATAGTGATGAAGTCAAAGCTAAACTGTAAATTATTTTCAAAGTTGATAAGAAAATTTTTAAACTTATATGACCTGATACTCAAAAATTCCAATGAGTCTAATGGTGCTAGAATCAAAATTTTAAAGGTCGAAAAGTATTTTATTCGAATATTAGGATGCGTAAAAATGGCATTTTACTTTTAGTTTTCCTCATTTTTTAGCTTGTGTTTTTAAAGCATGTAGGGCCATAATTAATTTAATTTTGAGTGATAAAATAAAATGAGATTAAAGGGGCTCAAAAATGGGGGAGAAAAAAATTTAATAATGTATTAAAAAGTATTTTTTCTGTATATATATATATAAATGGTCAAAATTATCTAATTTGGTGAAACTCTCCAAAAACTCTCCTCTCCCTCCCTTTTCTCTCTACCCGACGGCAACCAAGAAGCTTCTCCTTCATTTGTTTTTAGCTTATCCTCCTTTTTAAACCACCAATTCCACATCTAACTAAATTTACAATAGTTCCATAGCTCATTGATGTGTAAATAAGTGAATTACCGAAGGAAAATTGAAAGAAATTGCCAAAAATTATGTAGGTTATATAGTGCCATTTTTTTTATTAGGTAAGAATTTTTGCAAACTAATATTTTCCTTTAATTTGTAGGTACCTAAGAGTTAAAAAAATATGCAGTCATTTGTAATGTTTAGATATCGTATGAATTTATACGAATTTTCTAAATTCTAATATGTAATGGGCAATTATCGAAATGGAGAGGGGTCACGATAAAAGCAAAATAAAGGTTTAGTCGAGTTTCGTGGAGTATTTCAATCAAGCTAGGTATGTGTAATCAACCTAATTATAGTATTTATGGCATGCTTTAATGTATACATGATGTATGTAAATATGTATATATATGTATAAATGAATATTTGTTATGTAAATAGAGAATTAACTTGTATATAGTGTTTATGGGATATGAAAGGTTAGGAATGAATAAAGTATGACGGTAGAATTCGTGTTATGAGTGTATGCATTTATAGCCAAATGGCCTTATGTGTGTGAAGGTGGATGAATTGTGTTATATAAGTCTAATTAACATTTTAATGCTGGTTATAGAATAAAAGGAGATATTAATACATAATGTATTAGGAAAGAAATGGCATTGTGATGTGGGAAGATGAGATGGCTAAATGGCCTTTGATGTGGAAATGTGTGTGCATTGGGATGCAGATGTGGAAATTATCCGATAATGGTATCAAATGATGGATTGTGTGTTTTAAATTATAAGATGAAATGGATTAACATGATATTGTATTAAATAAATCTATGAGCATGTGGATATGATTGTGGTCAACTGGCCATTTGGATTATTATAAAGTGGTAAGTCATGAAATGTATACAATTGAGCATGTATGATGACCTATGAATGTTTATGTATATATGAAAAATAAAGTGTTGTAGTAAGTGTGATAATTACATGTGTGAGGTGACTAAGTGATAAATATATCATATATGCATGAAATGCATGGAATTAAGTATTACATAAGTTATAAGTTAATTATACAATTACTATCATGAAGAGTAGAAGTAAATGTGAAATGGAATGGATAACATGAATTTAATGCTTGTAAATTAATAATGGCCGAATTAGTTTAATAAGATGAGCATGATTATAGTTTGGTAAAAATGATGAAAATTGTGATTTGAAATATGTTTGAAATGTGAATGTTTACATATAGTGGCCGAAATGGCTTAATTACTTAAAATGAAATTATAAGCCTTGATATGAGCATGAAATTATGGTATGTGCTTACAAAAAGGGAAAATGAACACTTTGTTACCAAATTATGTATGAAAGCATAATATGGAAAATACAAGGCACATGTAAATAATTTAGGCACATGACTTTATGCTTAAATGCCAAAATAAGGGAAATGAGACAATATTCCCAGCATTGTCAAATTAATATGATATTAGCATCAAAATGAATTAATTAAATTTAAATTATGATGAAGAAATTATTGAAAAATAAAAGTAGCCCGTATGAGTAACAACTTAGAGTTAGATAGGTTGACTTGTCAACTAGGAATAAATAGCAGCTGCTAAGCACATATGTGCTTGATATTGGTTATAGCCACTCATAGTCTAACCCAAAAACTTGTATTTGATCATTTTGTGATTTCTATATGGGTGCAGCCATCGTTTCGGTCCTATGGGTTTATGCTGGTGTAACAACCATTTAGGTCCAAAATGCGAACCACTACACACGATGATCCCATTATCCATAGGTTTTATGTTCTCATTAATATGGGTAGTAAAAAAAACTTGCACATTTAATTATGGTATAATTGGCAATTTAGATACACTAAATAATTTAAATAATGTAAATGATGAATATCAATGAAATACGATATTAGCATAATTTGTGCTCATAAGTGCTATGTATATGTGATGTTAAGTGTTTGTATAACATGGTGCTATTAAGCATGTTAATCCCTTCATATTAAATGATATACACAGATGGCATGAATTATGTTATATTTGTTGTATTTATGATTGATGCTAATATACATTTTTAGAATGGATATGGAAATATGACTTCATGCAATAGATATATCGATTACACCACTAAAAAAATCACTTAGCGCATCATTTTGTTTGCGATATAGAGGTAAAAAAAAAAAAAGCAATTGAGCCCAAACCTCGAGACATCCAAACCAATAAGAGAAAAATTTTTTCTTTTGGTATATTTAGTTTGTTGGTTTCCATAGATCATGCACAGTGGAAATTTTAAAATTTTTTATGGAATCTAAACATGTTATTTGGCCATTGAAAGACTTGAAATTAATTAATAATAAGAAAAACAAAGAATAATGTTTACCATTCTTCATGGTTCTTCATTTATCTTAAATTTCACCACACTGGGTTGTCACAAACCATAGTGTTCCTTAATTGGGAGCACCTCTAAGGCATCCACATAAGGATTTCTAGTGAATATCTAAATATCTATAGGCTAGTAAGATTATTTAGATGTGAAGAGAAGAAAAATCAATAAAGAAAAAATCTATCGCAGAGAAAAATTGCTTCTACACAAATTTCAAAGAGGTCACCCTTAATGAATGACTTTTAAGGCTTATTTATATCCTCTTAAGTGCTCTAGGACTGAATTTAATCTCATTAAAATCTAACCTCAATTGGGTTCAATGAAGCCTATCAAATGGGCCAATTAAATTAAGCCCTGCATAGAAATCCTAGGTGGGCTTTCTGTGCATGGGTTTGACCTAATCTTTGATTAATTCATTTAGGCCCCTTATTAACCTAAATTTAAATCAGCTATAGGTATGATTTAAAGCCCTTTTAACACTTAAAAGATGGCCTAAAAATCAAAGTCAAATAAATCCACCAAGTAGGCTTCTAAGGCCTCAATGTATCCAACCTTAATTAGCTAGATACATTAATTTGGACTCTAAGCCCAAATTAATTATTCTTTCTTATTTCTTTCCCTTCCAATGACATCTCATGTCATTTAATATCTTAATATAACTAAATATATTAAGTTCCACCAAAAATCCTTTATATGTGTGACCCTATGGGTTTTCGAAACATGTTGGCAGTATTTAGTGAGAAAACTAGTTTGACTGGGACTCTTCCAAAGAATCCTAGTTTGACTTGAACTCTATCAAGGAATCCTAGTTTGACTAGGACTCTTCCAAAGAATCCTAGTTTGACT
>CANXYI011992134.1:0-10400 GCA_948208565.1 Hura crepitans
AACATCACCAAGGAAGAATTTAACTTTACATACATCATTCTAGCCCTTCTAAGTCAATGATCACTAACCTAAGCACCTATACACATGAAGAAAAGGCTAAAAGTCCACTTACATATCACTTTGAAGGTGTCATTCCCATCCAAGCCTAGGCTACTAGCCTAGTTCTAGCCACTATAGTACTTTTCTCCCTCCTTCATGGGCCTCTAATGCCATCCAATGGCCACCAATGCCACATACACACACACATACATGTCTTAGGTACATCCTAGTGTCAATTGGTAGCCAGAAAAAAGAAAGAAAGGGAGGAATTGCTCAAAACTCACTTTACATACAATGTTATGGACTATTATGAACTAGTACTCTTGTTTGATTTTTATCTCCCAAACCATAGCTTCTTTTGGCCTAATTCTTATTTCTTATAGTGCTTAACATCTAGATGAAATTTTAGAGGCTAGAATAATCCCATTTGTTCACTGGAGGAGAAAGATATGGCTTAAGAAGTGAAGAAGTGGTGTAAAAAATTCTAAGCAGAAAGGAGGAAAATGAGTTTTATTTAACCAAGTAGAAATCCACTTGTCATGCCTCCTATGCCACTTGGCAGCTTGCATGCCCACTTGGCATGAAGTGGGGCCCACCTTGACATGTCAAAGGTGGTCCCAAAAATTCTTGAACCATCTCAATTTTTCAGCAAACTTCAAAAATTCATTAAAATTCACTTGAACCTCTAAAAATTACACCACTTATTTTAAAATTCCTATTTTAATCCCCTCTAATTTTTGTGGCCAAATTCTATTGATAAGGCAGTTTTCATACTACCTCAATTTGCATGCCAATCTCAAAAATTATGAGAATTTGCAAATGACCTCCAATTTCAAAAATTCTTTCACCATTGGACTCAGTGTAATTTTCTAACTTTAAGGTCCATTATTTTCAGCTCTATCCGAGCACATCCTAGGTCAGTCCCGGCTCGAAAAATTTTTGTTGCCTCGATGGGTAGCTTATAGTCTAAAATGAATTATTGGTTCTGCTAAATTTTAAAATTCTTCCTTTTTCATCTTTTTAGGACCCCTAAAAGTTTCAAGACATATGTCACTACCTCGGTCCATGTACATGTGACCCAACACCTTAGGTGCACTCCTCGGACCCTGTGGCACTATTCTTGAAGCCTGAGAAGATAGACATTTCAGCATCATCTTGAGCATATTCCACTTAAGCTTTCATAAATTCCATAGTAGCAATAAATTTCCAATTTAAAGCATCCACAACTATATTTGCTTTTTCCTTAATGGTTGTCAATCAAACAATCATAATCTTTATTCAACTCCATCTAATGTCGCTGCCTCAAATTCAACTCTTTCTATGTAGGGAGGTATTTCAAACTCTTGTGATTGGTGTAGATGTAACACCTTTCACTATACAAATAATGCTTCCACACTTTAAATGCAAACACAATAGAAGCTAATTCCAAATCATGCACTGGGAAGTTCTATTCATGTGGCTTCAATTGCCTTGAAGCATAAGCTATCACCTTTCCTTATTACATTAACACACATCCAAGCCCATTGTGTGAATTATCACTATAAATCACAAAGTCTCTTCCTTACTTAGGTTTAAGAATGGGTGCTTCAGTCAACATCACCTTAAGCCTATCAAAACTTACCTAGCATTTGTCATCCCAAACAAATTTTACATCCTTTCTCAATAGTTTTTGTAAGTGGGGTTGCAATTATCAAGAAACCCTTCACAAACCTCTTATAATATATAACCAATCCTAGGAAACTATAATTCTTAATCACATTCCTAGGAGGCTTCTATTCTAACATTGCTTTTACTTTACTCTGATCAACTCTAATTTTATATGCCGATGCAATTTGGCCTAAAAAGGCTACTTCAGTTAACTAGAACTCACACTTGCTTAGCTTTATGTATAACTACTTCTCTTTGAATGTCTATAATACTATTCTTAAATATTGCTTATATTCTTGCTAACTCTTAGAATACACCAAAATGTCATTAATAAAGAGCACAACAAATGTTCTAAGTAAGGCTTAAAACTTCTATTCATGAGATCCATAAAAGCTACAAGGGCATTAGTGAGCCCAAATGGCATCACTAAGAACTCATAATGACCATATCTAGTTCTAGAAGTAGTTTTATAATGTCAAATTCTTTAATCCTCAACTGATGATACCCTAATCTCAAATCAATCTTTGAGAACATACTAGCACCTCTAAGTTGATCAAATAGATCATCAATTTTAGGTAGTGTATACTTATTCTTGATTGTCACTTGTTTAATTACCTATAGTCAATACACAATCAAAGAAAACCATCTTTCTTCTTCACAAATAGGATAAGTGCTCCCCTAGAAGAAATACTCGATCTAATGAAACCATTGTCGAACATTTCTTACAACTACACCTTCAATTCAATTCTATAAGTGCCATCTTGTATGGTGTAATGGACACTGAAGCAGTACCGAGATATGCATCAATCTCGAATTTAAGTTCACGTGGTGGTGGCAATCTTAGAAGTTCATTGGGAAATACATTAGGAAAATATGATACTATAGGTGTTTGATCAAGACTTGGAGTAGGATTATTGGTGTCAATAACATAAGCCAAATAAGCTTCACATCCTTTCTGGTTGAGTCGCCTTGTTGTTACGATTGAAATGAGATTAGATAAAGAATCACAATCACCAAAGACTACCATATCTCTTCCCTTGGCTATCTTAAGGCTAAGTTTCTTCTATTCATAATCAACTACTGCTCAATGTTTAGACAACCAATCCATGTATAAGATAACATCAAACTCATGGAAAGGAAGTTTAATAAGATTAGTTGGAAACACTTGATCTTAGATCATCAGAGGATGGTACCTATATACTTAATTCACTATCACACTCTATCGGATCGGATTACTAACTAAGGTATCTATGTCTATAGGTTTAGGCTCTAACCCTTTATCTAGTGCTTATGTAGTGCAAACCTATGAATGTGTAGGCTTATCATTCTTACTCTCTCTTTGCCCTCTACTAAGTGCTGGAGGTAAGGCTTATCCGTTAGTTAGCTTTTGTGGGCAATCTCTCTAATAATGTTCTTTGGAACCACATATAAAGCATTCTCCTTGCTTTACTAGCCAACATTACCCCCAATGCTTTTTATTACATGTCTCGTATACTAGAGGTGCCTTTCTTGTAGTAGACACTAGAGTGCTAGAGGCTTGCTCAAAAGGTTGAATACTAAATTGTGAAGCTTAACCTTGACTCTAAGTTTGGCCCTGCCTTTATGATTGCTGTGTGGCCTCAGAATCTTTCTCCTTTTTATCCCCATCAAGTGCTGAGGTAGCTTGTCCATAAAAAACATATCACTTTTTCTAATACAACTCTCTCTTTTTTTTCATAATTTCTTCCATTGCATATGCTCCAGTTACCAATGCAAAAAATTCTTTGATCTTGGATTAGCTATTTGCATTCTTAGCTGCATATTAAGACTTTTTTCAAATTTCTTACATTGATCCTTTTTAGTGGGTAGAAACTCTTCTGCATACATGCTCAGTCAAGCAAAGTCTTTTTAATACTCAAGCACTGACTTCTGTCTCTATTTCAAATCCATAAATTTTTGCATCTTCTTATCCAAGTAGGTCTTTAAAACATATCTCTTATGGAACTCTTTGAGGAAAAAGTCCCAAGTAAGGTCAATTACAACCTTTCTCTTTTGAGTCATGTCCTACCATTGAAAAGCTTCTACCTGAAGAAGTGAAGTAGCATACTTTAAATTCTCTTTTAGAGTACACTCCAACTGCTTCAATAACCTAGTAGTCCTCTCTAGCTAGTACTTAGCTTTTACAACATCATCATTTGTTATTCCCTTAAAATCCAGAGCCCCCATCGTTTTCATTCTTTCTAGATATAATCTTCTATAGAGAAGCAGTAGATGTTTGTCTCAATAATTCAATAATCTACTATAATAATGCTAGTAAAGCCTATGCCTATGCCTACAGCTATGCCTATGGATGGTGCATCACTTAGCATCGATATGGCTACACTTGCTTTTACTCCCTAAATTGTGGTCAGAGCATGACTTGCTACTTCCTCCCCTTGCTTTGGTGGAGTAAGTTCACTTATCATGTTTTACTATAAAAGAACACATAATAAGACTTATACAGTGTAGCTTTAATGGAGTACAAACTCTAGAGCAAAGTATTCATGTGTATTATGCCTAAGAATGCCTAAATCATGCTCTAATACCATTAACTATAGCACCTTTACCCAATTCCCGAAGAAACTCGATAAAGGTGCCACTACCCATTTGGTCACCCATCTTATTATTTTGCTAGACCTCATTCATTTAACACTTATTAATTCAATAAATATTATCATATCTGTCAGTAATTTTTTTATCATTTCACCATTTTATTCTTATACTAATTGTAAAACTCTATTAAAAACTTTTGATATGTCTGAAAACCATTTTTCAAAAAATTGGGCAACAAAATGGCTACTCGGGTTAAAAACCAAAAATTTTCCTGCACAAAAATACACTTCTATGATATCATACAACAACCATCCTCAATATGGACCCCATCTGGTGCTCTAAATTCCTTCATTCTTAATAGTTGCATCTTAACAAATCATAGGGTCTTAGACTCATAATAAAAAGCAATTATTAGGCAACAATAATTATATATACATATATAGACATATAGCTAATTTTACTCTTGAGTTAACATTTATAAACTATCAGTTATAGCAATATTTTCATCTACACAATTCTAAACCCCATGCCCTTTTATAGCTATACATGAGTATATATCCTATTTGTAGATAAAAAAAAAAGATAGAGATTTGTACCCATAAACACTCTAGTCAACTGCATAGAGGCTTTAACTTTGTAGCTACTCCCTATCTTTTACCTACATATCAGAGCACCGATACGCGAGTATAACTCAGTGGTAAATTTGCAAAAATAAATGCATGTGAACACTCAAGCATATATAGACATACAGTTATAGAACATATAACAATATAGACTATTCACATAGTCATATTTACATTCCCACAATTATATTATAGTTCATAAAATAGTATTATCTCATTTATGGATTAGTTTTATAACATGGCCCATAACGAAAGACTACACGTTAGAACACTAGACAACGGAATGCAAATATTATAGTTGCCCACATTTTAGACCTAAGTAGTGGCACCTATTATCCATGGCCTTTGATAATAGGGATCAGCTCTGTAGAACCTCCCAAAATTGGTGTAATAGGGATAAGTCTAGTAAAGACCTCCTAAATCAATATTACAAATGATGGATATCAGAGATTAGTCCTATAAACCTCCTAAATCCACAGTAATGGCTAGTAGGGTTCAGCACTATGGGACCTCCTAATACCCGGTGTGTAGGGCTCATATCAAAACCTTGGTGGCTACACCTACCTTGATAAATAATAACACATGTAATGGTCTAAAAAACCAAACCTAGTAGCTACTTTATTCCATAGTTAATAGGTTAACCCATCTAATGGGTGTCTAACTATATGGGCCTTTATTTCATATATTGATTTTTCATTCAGGTAAAGGCTAATTGTCAAGTTATTATTTTACTTTACTATTCACTTAGTCACTTTATAACCACTATTCATAATGCCATATTTATATGATCTTCATGATCACTTTTCCATACACAAAGTTATTCACTTTCCTTATTCATTTTACTTATATACACCACTTTATTTCATACCACATTACAATAAACATAGTCATTTACACATCCATATGTGTTTGCCATTGCACCTCATAAAATTATGACAATTGAAGTAATTTCATCAAGTATTCTCCATTTTATCAAGCATTCATACTCATTGTCTAATTCTACCTAAATTATGTCTTTCATGGATTAATAACTTAAACACATTTACACACACACGAGTGGCACCATTCAGCCACTTCATGCATACTAACTTACACATTTATTTTCATCCCATTTATGACATTTCTAGTCTTCTCATAAACATTCTAATAATGTACATTAGACATGTTAGATAATTATGGACATTTACATACAAATCTTACATTTCCATAAAATAAAATGAAGCATTCTCATGCATGTCATATGCACACATAAATTTTACTCAAATTCAAATACTTAAGGGTGATTAGGCATCCTTTTCTCTCACTTTAAGGCCTTAAAGTGCCTTGTTCCTTATTGGCCTCACCTTTTCCTGAACATACACATTTTCACATTAGAAAAATTTTTAAAAATCTTACAATGCTCTTATTGAAATTCTACTTACATAGAACATCTTAAAATACTCCTTAGTACCCATAAATAAAAAAAATAGATTTCGAACACTTACCTAATATGGTGACACTATTCACCAAGTGTTCATATCTTTCTCTCAAGGCTTCCTTTTTTGTTTTTATCACTTGAAAATGATTCCTTGGATTATAGAGGCTAAGATTGATATATAATTTGATATTTTTGGGTGAGAAATTAGTGAGAAAGAGAAAAAAATGTGAAGGAGAGAGAAACTACATATGGCATCAACTAAGGAGAAAAATTAGAGGGTATGGTGTGGTTTGGCATATATGGCATTCCCTTATATGCTAAACCATTTATACCAAGTGTGTTTAGGGTCTGAATCGTAACATATGGTGATCTAACGGCCTGAGTTTTCTCTACTTTCTTTTAAACCTTAAAAATCAAATTAATTTTTTAACTTCTTCAAAAATCAAAATTTTAGTGCTAGTAATTCTTAATTATGTCCATTAAAGGCCCTATAAAATTTTGGGTCAAAATTACATAGGCAAGCTGGGTTACTATTCACTCATAATATCTAAAAGTTCAAAATAAATACCAAATGACATTAGAATATTTAAATTCTTTCCCCAATAGACTCTTTGGAATTTTTAACCTTTAGGGTATGCCATTTTTAGTCCATTCGGGCACATCCTAAACCATTCTTGGCACAAATCCAACTAAGGTCACTATTTACTAATTTATAGCTTGTTATGATTTATTGGTTCTGCTAAATCTTTTAATTATTTTGTTTTCATCATTTTATCACCTGTCAAAGTTTTATGAGCAATACTTGCCCCTTTTGCCAACATACAGTGCCCCAAAATCCCAAAAACACCATTCATGGCTCAAAAGCACTATTCATGAAACTATATTTTACAAGCATTACAATTCTTTTACATGAAATTACATAAGCATGATACATAATCATCATCAATGTCATTAGATATGGATAGTCATAACATTTCTTAGATATGCATATTGCATTTATTGAATGAGAAATTTGATAGGACATACCTATATAGGTGGGTGATTTGAAAAAGGATTGATGAAGATATGATGAAACCTATAATGGTTAAGGTAGACTAAATATGGGGAAAAGTTATATGTATATACCTATTAATGGAACTAGTTATATAGGAGGGTATACGGTAAAGAATGCTATTAAGATGGCTGACCTAAGAAGGTTAGAGTTGTTTAACAAAATGAATTGGATAAATTACTTTAGGTGTGATACAAAACCAAGATGATGAGGCTAATCTTAAGTTATAGATGCTCGTGTATTGAGAATTTTTATGAGAATTTTGAGAGTGGAGGTTATAGTTAATAAGGATATGCATACAAGTGAAATTTTGCGAGTGAAATTATTTTAAAAGGGGAAGAAATGTAACATCCCAAAAATCTCTAAACATGAATAGTGATCTCGATACTGGGTCCTAAAAATTGGAGAATATAAGAGGTATAATTATCTTAAAATCATGGATGAATTTTGATCTAATATTGAAATTATTATATGGGTTAAAAAATTTAAGAAAGCCTTTATAGCAGTCTAATATTGATTCGAGCTAAACTATTAATTCTATGTATTTGATTGGTTGACTCAAAAATTTCACGACCTGATATTCAAAATCCCAAACAAAATTATGGAAATAGAATTGGAATTTTGAAAGGAGCGGATGATTTTTATAAATTTGTAAAAGAAGAAAATGAGTTATTTTTATAAAGGTTTTCATTATTTTGCATACACATTTCTGAAGAATCACTTAGAAATGTTATAAATATTTATCTTGGATTATTTCAATTTTGAATTGAGAAAGAGAATTAAAGGGAATTGTTATATATGGGTTTTATTTTTCTTGATTTTATACATGTCTGTGTGGTAGAACAATCAATTTTGTCAAAAAAATATTATACAAGAAAAGAACTGTAGAATTTTCTATAGTGGTTTATAACCAAAAAAAGAGGGAAGAAAAGGAAAGAATTGAGATTAGATGAAGGACTAAATAGAAAAAAAAAGGTTAAAGGGAGAAAGAGAGCTAAGGTTGATGATTTTGTAGTAGAGACTAAAAAAAAGGGGCCAAAAATAGGGAATAAAGAAAAAAAGAGAAAATGATAAAGAGAATTTTGGTTCAAATGGTTGAATGGGTTCTATTATAAAGATAAAGGAAGGCATATTAAAGCTTAGTTCCAATTGAATTAGTAGTAGTATCATGCATCAACTACTACTATAGTTCAAGCACGAGTAGGGTAAGTGATTCTTTTCAATTTTGTATGTTTTATTTTTAGAATTTTTGAAGGTCGACATAAGTTATCATCTTTTTATAGTGCAAAGTGTAAGAGATGGATTTTGAAGGGGTATAAGAGTGCCTTAGTGGCTTAAGTGTCATTTATCATCTTTTGTAATGTAGAGTGTAAGAGAAAATTAATTTTGCAGTAGGTAGTGATGGAAATTTTACATGTTGAGCTAGGTTCTTCCCATACACATAGATTATTAAGTCTATATATGATGTTTTCATAATTTTGAGAAAGTTGATGGTTTTAATATGTAGTTAGAGGAAAAATGTTAGAAAAGTTTATGAATGATTTTGTAGTATGGTTAATGCCATAGTGAACTGTTGTATGGTTGATGCCATGGTGAGGACTAGCAGAAGTAAAAAATTTAATTGAGCAATGAATTAATAATAACTATTGTTGATGTATGTTATCATTTACAAGAAAAGGTAGATGTCAATGTAGCCACTATATATATCAATATAGTGACTAACACTATTGTCTACTAACTTTATAAATACCAATGGGTTATAGGGATAGTTTTGGTAAAAAGAAAAAGAAACCAAGAATAGTTAAGGAAGATAAGAGTAGTTGTTATAAAATATCTATATGGGTATCTAGCTGTTGCCATGGGGTAGCAAGTTACTGTAAGAGTAGTAGAAACTTTGACACAATGACATAAGGATATGAGGCATTTAGGGCATTATAAAATCTAGAAAGGAGAAGTTAAAAAATAAAAAAGTTTATAGATACTAAAGGCAATTAAGAATGGGATTTTAGTATAACTTAAAGGTGAAATTAAAAGGGAATTCATAGAGAAAAAGGGACATTGCTACTGGCAAGGAGGACTTCCAGGGTTTAAAGGAAAGTATATCTAAGTTTAAATTGCTATAATTTCTATATGCATGAATATTTTGTTATTTATGGTATTTAAATGACATGACTAAAGAGATGTAATGTATATGCTAATAAATTTGGATGATGAAAGGATAGTGGATATGTATAATTGTCATTCAGATAAATTTAAGGAAAATCTAGTGTGTGCATGTGTTAGATGAGATATGTGTATATAAGTAAATTGATGTGCTTGTGTGAATATGTGTTATACTTTATTGCTAAATGGATTTATGCAAAATATATGTAATTACATAACATATTATATAATTATGAATTTGTTTGATAAAATAAAGATGATTATAATGTTGAGTAGAGCTAATATATGTCAAATTGGAGTATGTTATTAGAATATAGATCATGTAACAATATTAATAGCATGAATAAGAGTGTTTGTAATTGAAGGAAGATTATAAACTAAATATGAATGGTATTAAGAAGTTAAAGATGGTTAATTAAGAATATATGATGTTAATGCTATAAAGGAAGGGTTATGATAAATGATTCTGTAGAAATAAATAAAAGAGTAAAAGAGTGATAAACTGTATAGTTGCTAGATAAAATATGTTACATGGAATTAAGGGAATATAATATAAACTTTTAAGGAAACTTAATAAATTGCATGAATTTATATAGAAATGAAAAGCTTGTGTCATATACAAAAATGAGCCTTAATTTCACTTCACGTTTAAATTATGTTTTTATGTGTTAAGTGATCTAAACAAGAAGATGTATACCTAACCACTTTCATTTTTTTTGCAATGAATAATTATGTAAATGATCAATACCTTGAAAAAAGCTCAAGGAGGTAAGAATCTTAATCTTTGATTATATTGGTAGATTAAGAATCATGAGTAATACTCTAATGGAAATTTATTTTTAAACCATAATAGGACATTAAAATACTTTGTATTTAAAAATTTATAGAA
>CANXYI011992215.1:0-23111 GCA_948208565.1 Hura crepitans
TAAAATGACTTTAAAAAGGGATTAATTTTGGCATAAAAATGTACCTAAAAGTGACCTAAATTGTAATGTTTTTGTGGTTTGGCAAGTAAACCATTTATATGGCATATCGATGCTTTCCTTTGATGTTTACTTCAGGCTTATAGACTTAGAAAAATGTTGTTACACTTGGCATTGAAAAAGCACTTGAAATGAGCTTATAATAGCCATCACAAATACATAAAATGACCTATAATTGTCCTACAAAATAAGATTCTAGGACTATAATTTAAAAGGGTATTTAACATGAGAATTTTTTAGTCAAAATAATATGCTAGACTATAATTAATATGCATGTGATTATGCCTTCAGATTTGAGTCAAAAATTTATAGAAAATTTTACCCGTTTTTACCTGGTAGGGTTAAAAATGACTCGTAACTGTCCAAGTCAAAAATTAACTATTTGATAAAATTTTTATCTATCTATTTTCCACTTCACAATATTATTAAAAGATGATTAATAAAGAATTAAACTAAAAAATGTTGATAGATGGCCTATTAGCTAGGCACCCACTCGATGGGTTGATTGGTCAACTTAGGGATTAGCAGCTGCTAGACTGTGTAGCTATCAGACTAGGCCAGTGAAGTGGTTAAGGTTTATAATTGAGCCACTACACTAGTCTATAAGGTAGACACCTCTTTTCATTGATTGAAAATTAGAGTATGCCGATACAGTGGTCTTGGTCCATTGAGGGGCCACTACACTAGTTTACTTGGTAGACACCAGAGGAGTTGTTTCAATATGTCTAGTGCCTTTGGGAGGTCTACAAACTGATCTCTATGCATAGCTACTAAGCCTTTTGCCTCGAGAAGTTCTTATGAATTAATGCCTATAGGCTATAGGCCGATGCAGCAGTCGAGGTCCGAAATGTGGGCCACTACACATCTTAGGGTTCCCTCTTGTTCTAATATTTGTAATTGAAGTCTACCTAGTGGGGCCTACTTAATAATTTAAACAATGCAATTGAGTGAATTATAGAGTAATTGAATAAATTATAAAAAAGAAATTAAATTAAACAATTGTAATGGCATTTTGGTAATTTTATGGAAAAGTATGGCATACATTATGCATAGCATCAAACATATGGCATGTGGTTCACACACTACACTTATATTGTTAATTTTAATTACATGTGTATATTAATACATCTTTTTAAATTGTTTAGATTTGCTTACTAAGTTTTAAACTCAACATCCCTATGTTATGGTACGCAGGTAACAAGGATAAGCAAGCTAGCCTCGGTGATTATGCAGTGTAGCTATACAATAGTAGAAGGGTAAAGAAAGTTGTGTTTTTTCTTTACATAGTGGCACTTATATAGTATCCAATAGGTTTTGGGTTAGCATGCTTATAAGTTGTTATTTCTATACATTTAACTTAGAAGTGATGTATATAAGCTATTATGGTGTTTGTTTAAACTATGTGTGAAGTTGATAATTATGGGCTTGAGGCCCTATGTTGTTAAATGCTGATATGTGATATAGATGTCTGGTGTTAATAATGTTTAATTTGGGGATGAGAAGGGTTTAAAAGGAGATGTTATAATTTATGGCTTACTGAAGTGGTGGAGAAAAAAAATTTTGGTATGTTATCCTAGTAGTCGTTATGCTATCTAATTTTTTTATGACCTATAAAGGGTCTGTATATGCTTTTTCTAGGTCTATCAGACTATATAAGAAAATGCTAAATGATTAGATGGGACACCTAAGTAATATCTAATAGATTTGCAGAATAGCCTATAAGTGTTAAGGAGTTTTCTCTTAGAGCAATCCTAGGATAGGTGACCTATTGGGAAATGCCTTGCCTATCAGGTTTCTTTAGGAATCTAGTTGGGGTTGTCACAAATATGATTAAATATGTATAAGCATGACAAAGCATGCACCAACAATGTATGATGAGATTTAATTGGAAGAAAACCCCTAATAATATAAGACTTGTAAGCCTTCTGTTAATATGAATTAAACCAAAGTTCTCTTTAGTATTAAGTTGTTAAGCATATGCAAGCCCATGCTACATTAGATATGTTCAAATTAGATTAATAGTTCTTTCTTAGCATGGTTATTAGTTTGTTGAGCATACTCAAGCCTAACAATCATGAGGCAAGATTAGGGAAATATGTATATGATAGATATGCATCAAGTGTTGAAGACCCAATGATTAGTAGTGACATAGGATGTAATTGGCCTAAGATGCCTACCATTTAGTTAATAGTTAGGCTAGTTAAGCATACTCAAGGCTTTTACCTTAAGAAAAATGGATAATGACCCATTAGGAAAGCTTCTAATAGGCTTTCTTAAATCAATCAATAAAGGCTATTGATTCACAATAAAATAGTGAGAGTATTGTGCAATTTTAAAGACCTTAAAATTATTGCACATGTATACATGCTGATACTTTAACATTCTTTCATTTTTCACATGCAACATCTCTCCTATAATGTCTTTAAACATGAATTTACAATCCATACTCGATGCTAATAAGCTTACTAGTTATAATGACATAAATTGATTTAGAAACCTTAAAATTTGTTTGAGGAGTGAAAAGCTGGTGTACGTAATAGAGAAGTAAGTACCCACTATCCCTACTGATGATGCTTTTGTCGATGAGAACAAGCCATATTTGAAGCACATGGAGGAGATGGATGTTGCTTCATGCGTTATGTCATCATCCATGTCTCTTGAGCTATAGAAACAATATGAGCATATAGATGCTCTTACAATTCTACTTCACCTTAAATAATTGTTTAAGGAATAGAGTAGGATTGAGAGATATGAGATCTCAAAAGCCTTATTCTGATATAGAATGGTAGAGGGAACTTTAAGCACCTATCATAGACTGAAAATGAATTGGTATATCGAGCATTAGGTAGCTCTAGGCATTGTGATAGAGGCAGACTTAAGAATAGACTTAATATTGTAAAGTTTGCCTAAGAGTTATGCATGTTTTATGCTTAATTATTCAAGGTATAAGATCATATCTATAACTCCTAAGCTAATCAATATTGCTCAAGACTACTAAAGATGTTATTAAAAAACAATCTTCTAAGGAGGTCATGGTTGTTAGTTTATCTTCTTACAAAGGTAAGAAGATGAATAAGAAAAAGACAATTGGTACCTAAGGTGGGATTGGCAAGAAGAAGGGACAACAAGTTGTTAGCCCTTTGGCTGCTAGAAAGATGATTGTCACAGAAGGCACGTGCTTCCATTATGGAAAATCTGAGCATTAGAGGCACAACTGCAAGGCCTACTTAGAGTCTTGTAAGAAGGAAAAGAATGAAGTTGCTTCAATATAAGGTAATAATGTGATCGAAATTAATACAAGTACTGCCATTGATAACTAAACATGGGTATTGAATAATAGAATCGGCTCTCACTTAGTTTCTTCAATGCATAGACTAAAGAGAAATAAGAAGGCAGAAAACAGAGATATGGACCTATGCCTAGCAAATAGAGTAAAAGTTGCTGCATTAGCTATAGAATTATATCATCTTGTTGTACCTTTTAAACTTGTAATAATTTTAGACAATTGCTATTATGTTTCTTCTTTATCTAGAACATTATTTTAATTTCTTGTGTTGTTGAACAAGGTTTTGATATTTCCATTAATAAGAATAAAGGTTATTCTATTTACTTCGATAATGTGTTTTATTGTTCAGGTACAATATGTAAATGGAATTTATATTTTGGATAAAGATAAATAAGTGGATAACATTAATACAAGTGATCCAAGATAGATAACCTAATGCCATCTTAACTATGGCATTGTCACCTTAGCCATATAAATGTGAAATGCATTACTAACTTACACACGGATGGTAGCTTGGGATCATTTAATTATGAATCATATGACACATGTGAGTTTTTTTTATTCAGCAAGATGATGAAATCACCTCTTTCTAGAAAAGGTAAAGGAGTTAGTGAGTTATTGGAACTCATACATATAGACGTATATGGTCCAATGACAACATATACACGTAGAGGTTTCTCATACATCATTACCTTTATCGATGATCACTTAAGATATGGGTATTTGCAGTTGATAAAATACAAGTCTAAAGCATTTAAAAAGTTCGAAGAATTTAGAAATGAGTTTGAGAAATAAATTAGCAAGAGAATTAAAACTCTTTAATTTGATCAAGGGGGTGAATACTTAAGTCAAGAATTCAAAGGTTATCTGAGAGGTAATGGTATATTATCTCAATGGACTCCTCTATATACGCCTTAACTTAATGGTGTATCTAAAAGGAGAAATCGAACTCTATTAGATATAATTCGATCCATAATGATTCTTGTATTCTTACTTAAGTCCTTCTGGGAGTATGCACTGGAAACTACTATTTAAATTTTTAACAAAATTCAATTGAAGTTGGTTGATGTTACATAATATGAGATATGGTATAACAAGAAACCTATTCTTTCACATAGCAAGGTATGGGAATGCCTTGCATATGTGAAGAGAATATTGAGGCTAAGTTTGACAAATGCTTGTTATTGGGGTATCCAATGGAAACTTTAGGATACTACTTTTATCATCCTTTGGAACAAAAAGTGTATGTTTCAAAGCATGCAATCTTTCTAGAGGAAGAGTTTCTCATGAAAGACAATGGGAGTAAAATTGAACTTAATGAAGTTAAAAATCCACAAGCTGAAGCAAATAAACTAACTAATCCTAGTTTTATTACTCATAGTGATGAGATAATAGAAGAACCTGTAGAGACACAAGTTCTTAGATGATCTACTATGGTCAGGACTATTCCAGAGAGATATGGATTTCTCATACACTAGGATATGAAAGTGACTATAGTAGAAGACCATGAGCCCACTAGTTTTAAGGAGATTCTAAAGAGTTCACAATCAAACTTATGGCTTAAGGTTATGAAATCTGAAATGGATTCCACGTTTGATAACTAGTTATAGCCCTTAGTTAATCCACCTAATGGGATAAAACCCATTAGGTGCAAATGGGTCATTAAGAAGAACACCAACATGGAAGGTAACTTGATTACCTATAAAGCTCGATTGGTAATAAAAGGTTATCATCAAAGATAAGGGATTGACTTTGATGGAAAATTTTCTCCAATCGCAATGCCTAAATCCATTCAAAATCTACTTGTCATTGCTATTCATTATAATTATGAGATCTGGTAAATAGATGTAAAGATAGCTTTCCTTAATGGAAAATTGTCAAAAGAAGTGTATATGATACAACCTAAAAGTTTTACATCAAAAGATGGCAATCAGGTCTGCTTCAAAGATCAATTTATGGATTCAAGCCAGCATCTATAAGCTAGAACATCTATTTTGATGAGACAATCAATGAGTTTGGTTTCTCACAAAATATGGATAAACCATGTGGTTAAAAGAAGGTTAGTGGGAGTACAATAATTTTCCTTTTGTTGTATGTAGATGACATACTAAGAATTGGAAATGATATCTCTATCATGCAGTCAGTTAAGATTTGGCTGAGTAGATAATTCTCTAATAAAGGCCTTAAAGAAGTAACCTACATCTTGGGGATCAAGATCTATAGAGATAGATCGAAAAGGTTGCTTGGTCTTTCACAATCTGTGTACATAGATAAGATGTTAGAGAGTTTTAGCATATATCTCTCCAAGAAAGATTATTTTCCTATGTTGCCTGGAAAAGACCTTTTTAAATCTATGTCTCCTAAGACATAAGAGGAGAGAGATTATATGAGTAGGATCCCATATGTTTTGGCTATAGGATTTATCATGTATGTAATGTTATGTACGAGACCTGATGTAGCATTTGCTTTAAGTGTCACAAGCATATTCCAATCTATTTATGGAGAGGAACATTTAGTGGCTATGAAGAATATCCATAAGTACTTGAGAAGGACTAAAGATCTATTCTTAATTTATAGAAAAGGAGATTTACAGGATAGAAGGTATACTGATGCTAGCTTCTAATTTTAGAAGGATGATTGTAAATCTCAATTTGGATATGCATACATTATGTGTGGAGAAGTAGTTGTTTGGAAGAGTTCTAAATAAGATACAATTATGGATTTTGCCACTAAAGCCAAACACATAGTAGCTACCAATGTAGCTAAGAAAGCTATTTGGATTAAGAAGTTCATTCCAGAATGTGGAATGGTTCTAAGCATTATTGATATAATACCATTATATTGTGATAACAATAGGCCTATTGCATAAGCTCATGAACCACGATCTCATCAACAAGCTAAATATTTTTTATCAACATTGAAAGGGTCCTCATAGATCAAAATAGAGCTGATCCATATAAAAAAAAGACTATCCTAAAAGTTTGATCAACATGTAAATGCAATGCACATTAAATACCATGGAAATTGGCTCTAGTGCATGTGGGAGAGTGTTAGAAGTATGCTTTAGAGCTCTTGTAATAGGGTAGCATTCATGTATTTAAACCTTCTGTAATCATACTAGAAGCCATTTCTCTTTATATCATTGTACTTTTATATATTACTTATAATTGTTTGAAATGTCTTAAGCCTTGTTATAAAGTCCTATGTATATACTCATAGTGTGTTGGAAATCATGAAGTGTTAATGATGTGAGATTCTTATTACATGAAAATGTGATACACCTAAATATCTCTAATGATTGTATTAACAAGATGGGACATTATTAATGCAAAAAGATCAGCGCATGTTATACTTCTTGATTGGATTAAGTAATAGTTCTCACAAGCTATAATCATAGAGGTGCTTAAAGTTAACATGTGGATGCTTACTTGGGAATTAAGTACATTTGAAACCCACCATGAGATTTTCACATTAATACTTAATCTATGTCAGTGAAAGTATCTCATTATATCAGTAGTGCAATTATCCTTAAACTTGAGATCACTAACTACCTTAAATATGGAGTGACATAATGTGACTCTAAAACTTCTACTTCAAACAAGAAGTACACATAGTGAGGTGCTTGGGTATGGCATACAATATTTAAAGATAGAGTAGTAATCAGCAAGGGATCTACCACCCCAGCTTATAGTGGGAGTTTATGATATAGTTTTGATGAGTAACATATATTCGAGAATCTCTAGCTAGAGCAAAATGCCATGTGTGAATGGGATTCAATAAGGGCATTTTAGGAGTAATGGTAAAATTATCATAATAGTATGTTCATGGCTTAGTTAGACATACGTAGTTAAGCTATGAGTTGACACAAGAAAACACTTAAATTTACATGATGTAAAAGATGGTGAAAGGAGTTTATTGCACCATAACTATATATGGAAGGGCTAAGTCAAACCACTTGACTTTCTAGCACATAAGTAGTCATGATGCATAGATAGATGCCTTTCTTGACTTGTATACAAGTGATATATTAATTAGTTAATTGATATTGATTTAATAAGATTGAATCTATAGAGTCCAATTTAGACTAGAACTCTAATTCACTGTGTATTACCAAGCTGTGTTGGAAACCTATTGGGTCACACATATAAAAGGAGTTTGAGGAAGATTCAATTAAATTGAATGTTATAATGATATAAGATATCATTGGAAGATGACTGAAGAAGAAGAAATGAGCAAATGGGCTGAGGGCCCACTTGCAAATGAAAAGTCCATAAAATCATTTTTAGACTTAGGCCTTATTGAGTCAACTATTTAATTGTTCTTGCATCTAATATTTTATGGGCTTTGAAAAGGTTTTAAAGGCTTTAAATCAAATTAATTATTAATCATAAATAGAGCCAAGGATTGACATGTAAGATTAATAAAAGTGGGGCCAAAGTAGAATGCATATAAGCCTATTAATAGGCTTATACGCATAGGACAGAAGGGGGCCAAATTCATATATCCATTCAGGATTGACTTACAGTAGATTTTAAGTGTCAAAATTTTACCTAAATAGGGTTTATTTATACTATAAACAAGTATTCTTGTAGTAGCCACGATAAGGGTACATTCTACATAGAAGTTTTGCATAGAACAATTAAACACACATTTTTCTTTTTCTTCCTTCATCCACTTGTGATTTCTACTAGCACCAAAAATTACAAGTTCATCTCTTCTGAAAACTTCTTGTGTGGATTACCTTAGAGGTGTTTCTTGAAGAGGATCATTGTGGTTTGCAACTACATGATAAAAAGAGCTCACTGAAGGAATCTGCTATCATTCTTTATGACAAATCATGAAACACTACTAGATTTAATGTTTAGGATGAATTTTACATTATCCGAGTCCATTATCATTGCTGGTTTCTCTCAAAATTTTAATTTTTTCAATGTGCATGATGGGGAAAAACCAACATAAAAGTCTCAAGTACATACTAATACACATATTTTAATGGGAAAAAAATAAATCTTTAAAACATAAGATTAGTGAATATACATACCAAATATGCTCAAAGCACTTCTTAAAGCTTTCATATGCCTTATATGTCCTTTTTTCCTTAATCCTTTCTCTTTCCTTCCATACCCATCAAGCCTGCACCTCGAACGCTTGTAAAAATTACAATTAAAATACATGCACTTCCAAAATTAAAATTAACCTTAAAAAACTTCAATTGGCATTAAATACATCCCAAAAAATTAAAAAACCACAAAAATAACCACTTAAGCAACAATTAGTTACTATTCTACCATAAACTCCAAAAATTCATAATAAATAAAATATCCATCCAATTCTCAAATTTACATGATAAATCTCTTATAGGTATTCGATTACATCTTAGAAAAATATAAAAGCTTAAAAATAAACCCTTTTTCCCTGTACTTGGTCAGTATTCATCCAAAATATTCAAAATTTCATAGAAATTAATACATAACTCTAATTCCCATTTCTAACTTAATATAACTTCATTTTGATCATTAAATTACTCCAAATAATATAAAACATAAAAAATAAACACTTTCCTAAATTTGAGTCACTATTGACCCAAGAATAAAACCATATGAAATTCTCCTAATATTCTTCACTGAAGCCCTCAAGTTTGATGTTCAATCCATGTAGAGTTAAATTATATCATAAAGTGCTGATTTGGTGGAAATTTAGGGAAGAAAATCTTAGAAGCTGTCAAAATAGTATATTTATCTTTCACATGAAAAAAAAGAGAAAAACAAGATGACATGTCAGCTAGAAATATGGTCTTTTGGCTACTAAAATTTGGTTTATATAAGAACAATCAATGGCTAAGATCAAAATTTTAAAGTTGATCCAATAGCTTATAATAAAGCCTAAATAAAAATCTTTTATTTAGTTGCTTTAATCCTTTTTTTTATTTTTGTTCTTCCATTCTTCCATTAATTTACACATATTATGAAGCTAAATAATGTTACATACTATTCTTAAAAGCCTCAAAAAATTCATGCTCAAAAAATGAGAAAACCTAATTAAAATAGCTAATTTTATCTTTATCAATTTTTTAAAAATACTTCCTGATGTTTAAAAATTCCAACACCCATAATATTATATTTTTTAAATTATTTGAGTTTCTAGATGTGGCATTTTTAAGTCCATCTAATCATATTCAAAAGTATTTCATGAGTCCCCTTTAACTGTGGGGCTTACCATACAAAAACCAAGAAAATAGATTTTTGCTCATTAACCCACCTATGGGTTAATCACATTTTTTTGGGGACTTCATGCAAAAATTTCAGATTATGCATTAACTCATTTATAGGTTAATATGCAAAACAATAAGGTTAGACTTGTACACACTAATCCATTAACTTCCATCTATAGCATTACTGTGACCTAAGTTTTGGGAAACACTTTTCACATAATAAAAAGTACTATTCACAATACTGGGATTTTTGAGTGTTACAAACTATCCATTAAAATGTTTAAAATTGTGCTCTTTTAATCATATTAATATCTTTATAATATTTTTCTATAAGTTTAACATAATTTATTCAAATTGCTTTGATTCTATATGTTATTGCTATTTATGGTTAAGCATTGTAACTTTTCTTTTATATTATTCTATATGTGATAACTTTACTTTTAGTAGTGTTATTAATTACTACTTAGCCTTTTAGGTTACTATTTGCCCTAGATAATCCTATAATAGTTATCCATGCTAGGATAATAGGACATATAATTGTATAGCATTGAAGTGTCCACACAATTAGTATGAGACTAGCACTCCAATACCAATAGTAGGCACTAGAGTGCAAAACAGTAGGCAACAAAGACCAAAATGGTAGGCACCTCAAAGCTAAGATGCAATATGCAGTATAGTGCTAGATGATAGGCACTGAAGTGTTGTACAGTGGGGCACAACTATAATGTTAGTTCTTTAGTTGATCGATTAACCCATCCTATGTTTTTTAGACTATGTAGGATATCAAGGCATCAGGTGTGATTAAATTTCTTTTTAAATTACAATTAGAAAGCAATTTATATATAGTGTATAATGGTCATAGATGCTTACTTAATTATTCATTATATAGTATACTATAAGTTTGACTACATTTTTGAGTCTCTGTGTAATCCTACTAATTCTATTAACTATCATGCATGTCAATATATATAGAGTGAATGCAAATGTGCACACAATGATTTATGAGAAAATACAATCAATCCATAAATATTTCATATCTCAAATGACTTAAATAATCTTTAAATCATACTCATGTACAAACTTTTGTAATTTATTCTATGACATTTTATTCAATTCTTTTCCTTTTTCCTCTATATAAATTTTTGATTTCTATTTGTAATTCAATATCTATTTTATCCCATGTTTCCTTATTAACTATAATATCTATGAAGATTTTTATATTTAGGAATCTAAAAATTCCTTAATCATATCCATATTAAGTAATGAACTTTTATTCAATTCATTCAAATGGCCCACTTTTAAAATTTATAATCATATTTTCTTATTTACTTACATATTCTTTTGCATGATAATTCTTATATTTTTCCAAGGCTCTTTTAC
Organism: Hura crepitans; assembly: GCA_948208565.1. Taxonomy (NCBI): domain Eukaryota; kingdom Viridiplantae; phylum Streptophyta; class Magnoliopsida; order Malpighiales; family Euphorbiaceae; genus Hura; species Hura crepitans. The sequence goes on from CANXYI011992215.1 coordinate 10,935, forward strand.
TTCTCATTAAACCTCAATCTATGTTATTTTTTATACTAACAATAGTAATTATTTACTTCTATAATTTCCCTTTCATTAAAATTTTATTACCATTTCCCTATATTCTTATCATTTTTCCAAATCTATATTTTAAATTACAAATTATAATAATATACATATATATAAAGCCTATTTACTTAACTAATATAAAATATTTTTTGTATAATTATCTTCATTTGAATCTTGTTGGCTAATAATTTCTCAAACAACAATTTTATTCATTCTATTTTAAATATCTTTTAGTCAATATTTCAATTACATATACTCAATGTTATATTATTTCTCATATAATAAATGCTAATACTAAAGTTGATAATTTTTCTCTTTTATTTTCCATATAACAATTTTATTAACTTCATATATGTTATTACATATCTTTCGAACTCATAATTAGTTCCATTACTATTTAGCATTCATTATCAATTCAAATTCTTATACATGCCATCATTATTATTATTAAATAGAAAACATTACAATTTAGGTAAACTTGAATATTTATTCAAATTTTTCTAATTTATGTTATATTTCTCTTACAATGCCATAAAAACGTTCTTTTAGCTTTATATTGCTCACGTTATATCATTATACACATTCATTTAAGCATACTCATTTATTTTAGGATTCCTTTCTAATTTTTCATATAATAAGCTTAAGATCACTTGTACACTAATTAACTAACTTTTTAAAAATAATACTATACTATGTGAACAATTAATGCACCATATAACCACTATCTCCTCACTTTAACTATTTCCAAAATTTTAGGCCTAAGTATTTTAGAAGCCAAAAATCCTCTTTTTCTATCATTGAATTTTATATACTACAAGGAAATAATTATTTATCATCACTATATCTTAATTTTCCAATAGCCCATACCTCACTTATCCTAAATATCGGCGTCTTAATCTTGGAATGTAAATATGCCCATTTTTATCTGTTATCACTTTTATCAATCTACATATAAAAAATTAACTATTAATTTAGTAAAATGTATAATTAATCAATAATTTCATATAATATTCTTCCATTTGGCCATTTGGTGGATCAAATTCCCCGTATTTCCTTTCTATAATTTCTCTCCTTTAAATTCATGTCCTTATATCTGATCAAAGGTTTAAGTTACTAATTTAATTAATTTAACTATATTATGGAAATTATTAGTTATAAAACAAATATCAATAAGCAAAAATTCATATGTATTGTATGCACATACCTCACATACAAGTTTTAATCCATAAATTTCCTTTAGTCTCTTTTAGTTATCCCCCTTTCTTTTTCTCAATTATCAGTTCTCTAAGTCCTCTTCTTCTATAACAAATATTCCTAAAAAAAATTCATCAAATCAACATTAAACACAATTCTTTACTTTAGCTCATAAATATATATTAACAACCTTCAAATAACTCTAAAAAAATATTAGGACAGAAGATAAATTACTTACTTGTCACTTGAGCTTGATCATGGGATTTCTCTTTTTCTTTTTCCTTTAATTCTCTTCATTTTTTGAAATTATGAGGAGACTAATGAAGTTGGTTGAGGGAGATTTATAATCAAATATTGTATTTCTAGGTTTTACTAGAAATTAAAGAAGAAATTTGAGGTAGAAGGGAGGAAAACTATTTCAACCTTGAAAAATAGAATAAAGGAATAGATGACACTATTTCTTTTTCCTTATTTTATGCTAAATCTACAAATATGTGTGTGTGTGTGTACACACACACACACATATACATACATTATGAAACCATGATTTTCATATTCCATTAATTATTTTCGTATGAGAATGTTTAGGATTTTTATTTTTCTAAGAACATTTCTATGAATTTATGATTCAGCCCTAAAAGGCTACTATTCATTTTTTACCTAGCTTTTATTTTGATTTTTTATTTTTAACCTCTTTAATGAGCTTATTTACCTCACAAATTATGCCATAATTTATCCTATAATGTTTACTTTTATTTTGTTGGGTCAGTTCCTCTCGACCCTATGAAGTACTATTCACAACTTGGGCATCACTATTCACTGAGTCCATTTCCTAAACCTCATTCTTTTCACATTTTCTCATTGCTCTTATATCCCATCCATGTTCCTTGTCACTTTTCACATTTTCTATCATCTTTTTTTCCATCAAATTTGAATTTCCAAATTTGCCTTTCACTTTCTCACATAATTCCATTTGTGTCCTGTTAATTCTTACTCATTTGTTCACACCAACTGACTCTACTCGATCTATGTGACTATTTAATTCTCATTTCTTCTAATTCCCTTTTTATCCTTATGAAAAATCAAATTGAATGTCAGGACATGAAAGAGTGAGTGAAAAATAAGTGAAGATTGAGAGAGTCTCCATAGATTAGAATGTAGTTGGTCCTTTCACCAATATAATACCATATAATAAGTTTGATCATCAAGTAAATACCATAGGTATTAAGTATTTAAGGAATTAACTCTATTGTAATTGGGAGATTGTTTGTTGTATGCCCTAGAGCTCATATAATAATGATTCTTCATATAACATGTGAACATCATTTATCAATGATACATGGCATTCCTTTCTTATGTAGTGCTCATCTTTATACATTTGCTTGATTTTATATCTTAAACTATCTAAAAAATGCCTCATATACAATTATAGTATAAAGCATTCATGAAAGAGTTTATGATGTGTGATGTTCATTGTATGTAAACAAGATAATACCAAAATTCCCACTAGTCATTGTATTATCATGATGTGACATTATTAATATAGATAGACTAGCACATGTCACACTAATTTGATGGCATAAATATTTGTTTTCTTGAGATATGTGCAGAAAAAATTTAAGATTTTTTAGAAAACAAAATGATGATAATGGATCTATAATATTCAAATTTTATTAATAATTAGTAAATTAGCAGCTTTTAGATTATTTACCATTATTAACTTATTTAGAATTTCCATAAACAATTGTTTTTCTCACCAGGTTGTCATAAAACATAGTGATCCTCTTCAAGAACACCTCCACGGTATCCATATAATAAAACTCAAGGAGAAAAGCTATGTGAATTATTAGGTGCTAGTAGACAATTCATATAAATGAATAAAAAAGAAGAAAAATCATGTAGGAGACATGTAATGCTTTTATTTTCTATGTGAAAGATAGAGGTTCTAGATATTGATCTTTAAATGCCTATTTATAAAAAATAGACCCTTTTTAGGTCAAATTTCAACACTTAAAATCTAAGCTAGACTAACCCAAAGGAGCCATACTAATTAGGCTCTTCAGTCCTTTATGTATATGCCTATTAATTGGTCCATGTGTATATTGCACAAGGCCTGAGTTGATCGACCTCGTATGGTTCATCAAGGCCATATAGTTAACCAAAAAGTTATCTAATTTAAGGCCTTTTTAGCTTTTAATAAGTCCATAAAAATAAAACCTGAAAAACTTCACTATTTGTGCTTAATAGTGCCCAATTTCCTAAAATGCTAATTTATAGACTTTTATATTATAACTAGGCTCTAAGCCTAATTATTTGTTCTTTCTTTTTTGTTTATCTTTTAATGACATCCCATAACATTAAACCATTATAAACCTTTGAATCTTCTCTTACTTCATTAAGCATTTGACTCTAAGGGTGTTCGAAACATGTTAGTAGTATATAGTGAATTAGAATTCTAATCCAACTAAGACTTTAATGGTGTGATCCAATTGGGCAAATAGCTAATTCCTAATTGATAATTAACATGCACACAAGTCTTAAGCTATGTCTAGACATATATCAGTACTACCCAAGTTTCAAAAATGTCAAGTGGTTTCACTTAACCATTCCATATCTATTTATTATTCAATTCTTTATTTCACTATACTGTATCTCATCTAGGTTTAGGTAAGGACATATGTCAACAAAATGCTTAATTAAGTATGTCTAATTAAGTCCTAAACATGTTAGTTTTAATATTTGTTCATTTATTCCCAAAAACTCGTTGTGAATTTAATTCACAGTTTTATTACACTTTGGCAAAAGATTATTGAAATAAAGGCATACTAGAACACTAATACAAACACCCTATTATAATCCATGGTGATAAATCCTCTATTGTTCACTAAATTATCATCAACTATCTTGACTTATACCTAATCACCTAGCTATATATACATCATGGTGATGTAAACGCACTAAAGTCAAACTATACTTCTCAGCACTTCAGATAACCCTAGCAAACTAAAGTCAAAAGATAAATGCATAATTGATATGATGGGATTGTTTCACTATTATAGATTATGTATCCACATGACCATTTCATGTTATGCCTTAAATGAACTTATTTCTCAAACAAGCACCCATATGTTATCTCTAAACATCACCATGCTTATAGCTTGTGAGAGCAATTGTTTAACTAGGTTAAAGATTATAATATGTGCTAGTCAATTTACATTAACAATGTACTATATTATCAATACTATAATTAGGGATAGTTTTGGTATTTCACATTTTCTTATAATAAGAATCTCAAATCATATACACTTCATGATTTTCTTTTGCATTGTGAAAGAATATTAGGGACTTTATTATATAATTTAAGATTATATCATACAAATGAATTACCATAAGTACTAATGTAGTTAAGAAATGCCTTTCATTATAAATGAATGTTTAATGTCTACACAAAATATCCTTATTACCCGTGTGCTCTAAGGCATACAATTATCAAATCTCCCACTTAGACTAGGGCCAATCACTAGTACATCTATTACTAATATTATTTCATGAGGAATGAATTTATTTTGTGATAATACCTTAATAAGAGGATCAATGATGTTTTGATTAGTAGGGACTCTATCAATCTTCATATATTACTTACCAACTATCTCCCAAATGAGATTGTAGTGCCTAAGTACATGCTTGGATCATTAATGAAATTATGGTTCCTTTGCCTATGCAATGAAACCATTGTTGACACAATATAAAGGTATTAGGTCAACAATAGTCGATACAAATTCCTAGTTTAGTAATGAACTTCTTGATCTATACAGCTTTCTTCGCAACATTGAATGCTATAATGTATTCTACTTAGGTACTCAAGTATGTAGTTGTCTCTTATTTAGAACTCTCTTAACTAATTGCACCTCCTACGAATAAAATCATAAAGCCTAATTGGGATTTGCAATCATCTTTGTTAGACTAAAAGCTAGCATTTGTATACCCATTTACTTGCAAAACCCCTTCTCTGTACACCAAAAAAACATCCTTAGTCCTTTTTTGACTACCTTTACTCAGTCCAATTATTGAACCTGAATATAAGGTGGCACAAAATTTTGTTTCAACTCATTACAATTCATATTTAGAAAATTACTTCTTATATTTAAACTTTTTGTTGAGGACTTGTTACACTTGTAAGGTTTTGTAAATCTTGACTTCACTAGATCCTTGTTAAGGTATGAAACTAGAGGTTATTGTGTTTAAAATTCGATAGCATAATGGTTGTCTAGAGACACTAGCCCAAATAGTAACCTATAAAAAATTAACAATTCAATATATTATCAACATCACACATACACTCATCATGATCCATCTGATAAACACATCACACATACTTAATAGCTATCTTAACTCAATTAAGCTATCTCATCTATACAATACCTTAACTTACACTATAAATCAATTATTAATTCATGTTACATCTCTTAATATATATATGTGTGCATATGTATATACTCACATCCCATATTAAGAGTTCACAGACCACTTTAAATAGCTATAAGCTTGTAGCCTTTGATAAAATACATATGAGTGCCTTTACACACCCCAAACGAAGAGCATTTGTATAAATGTACATCAATTACATAATGTCAATATAAACTAGTAATTCTTTCTCAAACTCTAGGCTCTCCTTATGCTTGTGTGACCTTCGTAATTACCTCTTATAGACTCTATGCATTGTAACATATTATGCACTAAGCTCGAAAGCTTAGTGGTGTACTCAATGAAATGTGATCTTAAACACACATTGATAATATTTTCTTATAAACAATATAAATCTTATGTAGTATAAATAATAATTGAAAATACATACTAGGAATAAAACTTAGTTACATGTAATTTATTATTTTTTCATGTCATATATACAAAATTAGTCTTGTATAGTTTATGGTTTGGTTATTATTGTCTTTCATATTATACTTACCCATTCAACTATAATAGAAACTCTAAATGTAGTTGCAGTAATGTGCCTAAGTATTATATCCATTTATCTAGCATACCACTTTTAATTGAGTATGAACCCTATCTTAATCTATTTCCCCTCAGTTGCCCTATCATGAATTTAGATGTATTTAAAAGTTATTTGACATTATGACTTAAAAATATATATGTATATGTATATGTATAGGCATTTGTTTATGTATATACACAAGAATATTTATATGTATATATCAATGCATACATGAATACCACATACATATTTAGAATGCCTAAGCTTGTCCCAATAAAAGTTGTTCTTATACTACCCATGTCTTAAATGTAGGTAAAAATAAACAAAAATCAAAATTTTAAACCATTGAGTCTTCAATCTTTTCTTTAATGTCTCCTTGTAGTCATCCTCATTATCAGTTCCCATACATCTAACCCATACTAGAAAGACAACATACTACTTTTAGATAATGGGATATAAATGTCATTTATTATATAGTGGCGAACACTTTGAACCTTGCTACAGTTGTACCAACATAGGGTTATGCAGTGGCCCCATTGGTCTTTACTACTACAACACCAATATAGGATAAATTTATTTGGAATGAATGTCACAACTGGACCTTACTGCTAATGCACTAGCATAAAATGGCATGAAGTACATTACCAGCTACTATCTATCCCTAGTAAACTGATCAACCTATCTACTATAGGATGTCTAACTCATTTGGGCTTACTATCATCCTTTATTTAATTTAATAAACATGATATATTTAAAATCAATTTTACACATTACATAATCCATTCATCACCATATTATGATAACTAAGTCCTTAATTGTAACACCCCTTGCTCAATTTCTGAAAGAACTTGATCGGAGATTCTACTTCTCGTAGGTTACCTATCATGTTTCTACCTTAGGTGCCATTCATTTAACACATATAGCCTTTACTAACATGAGGGTTCTTTATCATCATTTCCCTAATCCATTATCATGTTACTCTTATAATATCTATAAATGACTATTAAAACCATTAAATCTTATAGAAATGCCCTTTACAGGAATTTAGGCAGCATAACGGCTACTTGGGTGAAAAACCCAAATTTTAAACCTATGAAAAACCACTTCTATAATCCTTATAATCAATTTCTCAACTCTTAGACCCATCTAGTCCCCCAATAAATGAAGCAAAATTATCACAACTCACAACAACACAACATGGGGTCTCAGACCTATAATTAGACAAATATACAACATCACATATATATCCATGTCCATGCAAAGTGTAAGCATAGATAGTTATTGTGTAGTGCAGTTACAATTACAAGTTATAGTATTTCAAAATAGGTTTTTAGTTACATCTACTTTTTGGATCCAGCCCTTTAGTTTGCATGAGTACCTAGCATTACACATACCCATAAAAGACAAAAAGGTACCCTAGAAGCTAAACTGCTACACTAAATAGGTTAAGGTTAGACCAATACTACTATGTACAACCTGTGCATAAGAAAATTGATACACTGAGTATAAACTCAGTGGTGAATTTAATGTAATAAATGCATGTCACACACATAGTTATACAACAATTAAACACCAAGTTAGTCAAATGTACATGCAATACTATAATGCATTAGTAAATTTTATTACCTCATATATAGTGTCTTGCAGTTTAGTGAATCTTATAGGTTAAATGTAGTAGTTTTGATTATGCTAGTTATTTCATAAATTCACTCAAGTCATTACAATTTGCATTTATAGCATCATTTTATTTCAGATCCACACTGGAAAGCTTACACTTATAGACATTGGATAGTGGAATCCAAACTTCATAGTAGCCTATATTTTAAACCTTGGTAAATACACCTACCCTTATCCGTCTTATAGTAAGGATTCATCCCTTAGGACCTCCTAATAATGGAGTGGCATATGGTAGGGTTCAATCATTGCAGACCTCCCAACATCTATAGGGATAGCAGGAATCAGCCCTGTGGGACCTTTTAATAAACCAATCAGCATACCATTTTAGATGGTTAATAGGGACCAGCGCTATGGGACCTCTCAATATCTGTAGGTAAATTGGGAAGTAGGGATCAGCCCATATACAACTCCCATTACCCATGTGTCAGTAGCTGCACCTACCATCTTAGTCATATAGGCGATAGCTTAAGAGGACCAAAACCCCTAATAGTTGCTAAATCCTTAATTGACTGATTAACCCATCCTATGGGTGCCTAATAAATATGGGCCACCTACTGTTGTTAATTTATTAACATATTTATAGACCATTAATCTTTGCTTGGAAGGTAGTCATAATTCTCGTAGTCACTTGCACACATTCACCCTTTTCCCCAGTTATAAGTTATCTTATGAGCCAATCACTATTCATTTTGCCATTTCTAAAATTTCCATTTCCATGTTATCCCTATCAAGCCATTCTTTCCAACACATCAATATCTTGGCATAAACATGATCACCATTTCTTTATCTCTAGGTTACCATTATTATCACATTTACTTGCATTCTCACCTCTAATACATACATGTACATTCACCCATATCATCCCATATTCTCGTGCCAACAATCACTTTTACACACATTATACCCTTAGCACAAATTGCCATATTTTAGTTATTACAACACACATTTAACATATATTATTTTTTTTCTTCAATTTTACACATTAAGCATATTCTATGGCCCATTTCTAGCTTACTTACACATCCCACTTATGCCATGCACACATGCACATTACATGGTCAAAATAGACATAATCCAGTCACTTTAAGAGCACACACATGTACATGCATTTCTTCCATACAAATCATACACATAGGCTTTATTTCATCATGCTAACATCGTTACATAACCAATTTACATGAAACATGCGCACATATAAAAAATCTAACACTTCCATATAGATTCAAATGCCACATATCATGACACATATCAATTACATGAAATTCACATACCTAGGGTGTGATAACACCTTTATTCACCACTTTACTCTTTTAGATGGACTTCCCTCACCACTTCTTTTCAATGACCTAAAACCTACTATACAGATTATGATATTTTTACCAGGGATGAGAGTGGTTAGTGGAGTTGCCACTTGGCCTCTACACTAGGAGCTCTGATTTTCTGTACTAGAAAGGTTTGGACTTTTAGATCTTATTTATGCCCTAATAATATGTTGTCCATGTATATTGTAACTTTTATCAATCCCTTATCAAACAAGCATGGATTATATTTAAAATATTTATGTCACCTTTTCATGTGTAAGAAGTAAATTATAGTATTTAAAAGAAATATGACAAGTACATTGTAGATCCAAAAATTGGGTAATTGATTGATTGTTATTTGACTTGACAATTACCCATAATTCCATAGGAATTGGTAGTAATTGCCCAACTCCTATCTCTAGGAGATTGGCCTTTATTAAAATACATTTTTTCATGTGACTTTTGGTTAAGGAAATACAAATCTATTTTATTAAAAAAAACTAATTAATTGTGTATAAAATCATTTGATCTGAAAGTTAAACAATTGACGTGTAAAATAGGTTATTTATTACCTATTACAACTCAGAATGGATAAGAAGAAATAATAAGTACAAAACCAAAGGACATAAAACAAGGCATTAGGATGGTCTCATTTATAAGTCAGTTAGTTTGTGCAGACTATATAAGGCATTGATGTTAGTCCATGCGGACTACTTCTTAGAACAGGTATTATGTCCGTCTAGACCTCTACTCTAGTGATGGCTTAGGATTATTAGAGTGGATCTTATACCAATTGTTTTCAATTGTGTGTTGTGGGCATTCCTCTTTGTTGTTCTCCCTTGAGCTCCCTTAAATAGGTTGATAGGAAGGGTATTTATAAGGTTGGTGAATGGCTTTCCCATTTAGAGTTCTTCTAGGATTAGGAATCAATGCCTCAATAGGAATTTTGCACTTTTGGAAGTTTTACATCGGTAGGTCTATACGGACCTACATGGCTTAGTCTGTACGGACTTAGGCATGGTTGGCTTAGTTCGCACGGACCTCATAGCAGTAAGTCTGTGCGAACTTGTACCATGTTGGTCCATGGGCTTTAGGCTAAGTTGAGTTAGTCCATGTGGATCTTATTGTAGTAAGTCCATACAGACTTATGTCATGTTGGTCCGTGGGCTTTAAGTTAGTCCGCACAAACCTCATAACAGTAAGTCCGTGTGTACTTATGCCATGTTGGTCCGTGGGCTTTAAGGTAGGTTGAGTTAGTCCGCGTGGACCTTATAGCAGTAAGTTCGTATAGACTTGTGCCATGTTAGTCCGTGGGCTTTGGGTTAGTCCGCACAGACCTCGTAGTAGTAAGTCCGTACGGACTTGTGCCATGTTAGTCCGTGTGGACTTGGGTTTCAGGTTACTTGCCTTATTGCTTGAGCCTGTCTCTAGTTATCATCATAGGCCAGAAAAGGTGAACAGGTCCAAGCCCTCCGCTTCTACTACAGATTCCCATTTTTTCACATTTCGGGTCGCACCATAAACTTTTTCGGTCAGGTCATAGTCTAAATATATAAGAAAGTCCTAAACTTGAAATTAAGGTGTCTACACCTACACACAAAGAGCTTAGAAACATTTCCAAAAATCCTCTATAACTCTAAATCAAAATCTATCACAATGGTTATTCTTAAAACACTTAATACTACCTAAAACAAAAATAAAAAGTGAGATAGAAACATTTACACTAAAAAATGGCACTATTCACCCTTAGCATATATCTTTCTTTCTAGCCTCTCTTTTTTAATTTTGTCACTTAAAGAGGCTTAAGGAGGTTATGAAGGTTAAGAACCACATAAAGTATGGTGGATTTGAGTGTGTGAGGAGAGAGAAGAGGACAGAAAAAATGGTGGATGCTATAGAGAATGGCATTGGCCTTATGGGGGAAAGGGGGAAGATGATAGCCTTTAGCACATATGGCACTCTCACATGCATCTAGGCTTTCATATTAAGAGGATGAATGGCTCAGATCACACTGTATGTCATTTTAATGGTTGGTTTTAATATGATTTTCTTTTAAACTTCAAAAATTAAAAATAAATCCTTTAGATCTCTAAAAATAATGATTTCAGTGCCACAAGTCCTTGATAGTGTTGAATAAAGACCTAAAAAAATTTTAAGTCAAAACTATAATGGCAACAAGGATTACTATTCATTTGTGTAAATGAAAAATTCTAAATAAATATCAAATGACCTTATAATATTAAAATTCCTTCGCCAATGGACTCTTTAGAATTTTTGAGCTTAAGGTATGATATTTTTAGGTCTATCTAGGAGCATCCCGATGCTATCCTAACACAAACTCATTTAAGGTCACTATTCAATAGTTGTTGGTCTAAAATGATTCATTAGTTCTACTAAAAGTCTTAATTAATTCATTTTATCATTTTCTAGTCCATCAAAGTTTTATGACTAGTACTCCCCTTTCTAACTATCACTATGGGCCTCAGCTCCCTAGGAATCACTATTCATACTATGGAGGTGCTGTTTATGAAATACTATTTTATAGGTTTTATATTAATTCACTCATATTATTCATTCATAAAATACATATGTATATCATTCATATAATAACTTGGTCCATTATTCACTCTTATCCTATGTTAACACATACATTCCTCTTATACTAATCGTTCCCCTCTTAATGAATTTTATCCCTAAGATTACCTGATGAGAATAATTGTGGATATTAAGCCCTTATTTGTTCCTCACTTTCCTAAGTGGTTTCTTCTATCTTATGATACTTCTATAGCACTTTTACCATTGCTATGGCTTTGTTTCTCAATTACTTGATCTCTTTAGCTAGGATTTGTACCAATTACTCATAAATGAAATCTGGCTGCACCAGAACTTCATCCATAGCTATGACATGTGAAGGATTAGATTGATATCAACTCAACATCAAGACATGGAATACATCATGGATCA
>CANXYI011992239.1:0-11147 GCA_948208565.1 Hura crepitans
TAGTCCCATTTAGAGGCTCTTAAAATTTCATGACCAAATTCAATCAACAAGATAGTTCACCAACTACATCAATTTATGTGCAAAACCTTAAAATTTTAAAAATTTACAAATGATCTCAAAATTCAAAAATTCTTTCACCAATGGACTTAGGGGAATTTTTAACCTTCAGGGTATGGCATTTTTAGGTCTTTTTGTGCACATCCAAGGTCATTCATGGTCCAACTCCATTTGACCCTTTGACCTATTAGATTATAACCTAAAATAATTTATTGGTTCTGTAAAATCTTTAAATTCAGCCATTTTTATCATTTTATGGCCACTCGAAGTTTCATAACCAGTACCTCTACCTTGAACCTCATAAAGATGACCCGACACTCTGGGAACACTTTTCCAGCCTCAATGGTACTATTCATAGAGCCTCAACTTACGGGCATTACAATTCTTCCCCTCTTAAGAAATTTCATCGTCAAAATTACCTGAAGTGAATAAGTGTGGATATTGAGCCATCATCTACTCTTTAAGCTCTTATGTAGCTTCTTCATGTGATACTCTAGAGAACTTTAACCAAAGGAATGGCTTTGTTCCTCAACTACTTCTCTTCTTTAGCTAGTATTTGTATTGGTTCTTCTTTGTAGCTTAAGTCAGGTTGTATTTCAACACCTATTGTTGGAACTATATGGGATGGATTTGATCTTTATCTCCTCAACAATAAGACATGAAACATATCATGAATTTATGGTAATTCAGATGGCAAGGCTAGCCTATATGCTAAAGGTCCCACTCTTTTCGTGATTTCATATAGTTTAATGAATCTGGGGCTCAACTTCCCCTTTTTCCCAAATCTGAGGACCTTCTTCCATGGAAGCACCTTTAAGAACACTTTCTCACCAATAGCATACTCAATATCCCTCCACTTCAAATCCATATATGATTTCTACATATCAACTATAACTTCCAACCTTTCTTTGACAAGCTTAACCTTTTTCTCTGCATCTCTAATCAGATCAACTCCTGATATCTTATTCTCCCCAATCTCAATCCAACACAAAGGAGTTCTATACCTTTTGCCATATAATGCTTTATATGGGGCCATGCTCAAACTAGTTTGATAGCTATTGTTATAAGAAAACTTAGCTAGAGACAAGTATTGATCCCAATTACCTTTAAATTCAAAGGCATAGCTATGTAACATATCCTTAGGCACTTAGATCACCCTTTTCAGTTGTCCCTCTGTCTGAGGGTGAAAGGATGTACTATAGGTCAATTTAGTGCTTAAGGCTTCATGTAATTTCTTCCAAAATTTAAAAGTAAATCAAGAATCTCTTTAAAAAATGATTACCACAAGTACACTATGAAGTCTAACAATCTCATCAATGTATTGTTTAGCCAACTTGTCCAGGGAGTAGCCCATTCAGATAGAGAGGAAGTGAGCTTTCTTGGTTAATCTATTAACAATTATCCACACAACATCACATTTACCTTTAGTCATATACAATCGCTTTACAAAATCCATCATCACTTTTCCCACTTTTATTCTGGTATTACTATAGGATGCAACAATCCAAAAGGAACTTAATGCCTAGCTTTTACTTACTAGCATGTTAGATATCTATCAACATACTCTGCCATACCTCTCTTTATACCTAACCACCAATATTGAGGCTTTAGGTCCAAATACATCTTACTAATACTAGAGTGCATAGAATAAGGAGCTTCATATGCCTCCTTCAATATTTGTAATCTCAGGTTTTTTGTAATAGGTACATATAACCTGCCTTAGTAACATAGACATTAATCCTCACTCAAGTCAAATCCTGGTGCCTTCCCCTCTTGAACTTTACTTATCAACTACATCAATGACAAATCTCTACCCTATGCTTCATTTATCTATTGTCTGAAGTCTGGTTCAATCTGTAACTCAGCCAGTATAATATTCTCCTTGGTATACTATAATCTAGCATTCATAGATCTCAAAGTCACCATAAATTTCTTGCTCAAAGCATCTGCTAACACATTAGCTTTCCCTGGGTGGCAATATATCAAGTAGTCATAATCCTTAATTAGTTCTAACCACCTTCCCTATCTCAAGTTCAATTCTTTTTGGGTTAGAAGGTATTTTAGACTTTTATCGTTAGTATAGATATAACATTTCTCACCATATAAGTAGTGCTTCCAAATTTTTAAAGCAAATACAATAGTAGCTAGCTCCAAGTCATAAGTAGGATAATTCTTCTCTTGTGGTTTTAACTATCTCAAAGCATAGGCTACTACCTTTCCTTCTTGTATTAGCACATAACCCAAGCCATTAAATGAGGTATCAATGTATACTACAAAGCCCTTACCCTATTTAAGTTGAATTAGGATAGGAGCTTATGTTAGCATCTTTTTTAAATTGTCAAAATTGGCCTGACATCTGTCATCCCACTCAAATTTCACATTCTTTCTAACTAGTCTTGTCAAAAGGGCTACAATTAAGGAGAATCCCTTTACAAACCTCCTATAGTACCAACTAATCCTAGGAAACTTTGTATCTCTATCACATTCCTCGGGGGTTCCCATTTTGACACTACTTTAACCTTGCTAGGGTTTACTTTGATGCCTTCTATTGACACTTTGTGTCCTAAAAAAGCTATTTTTGTCAACCAAAACTCATAATTACTTAGCTTGGCCTACAACTATGTCTCCCTCAGAGTCTGTAACATAACTTAAAGATGTTGCTCATGTTCCTCCTTAGTCTTAGTGCATACTAGAATATCATCAATGAATACTACCATAAATTGGTCAAGGTAAGGTTGAAATACTTTATTCATTATACCTATTAAGGCTATCAGGGCCTTTATGAGGTCAATAGGATCACTAAAAACTCATAGTGCTCATATCTAGCTCTAAATGCAATCTTAGGAATATCAGCTTCCTTAAATCTCAGTTGATGGTAACCAGATCTCAAGTCGATCTTGGAAAATACACCCGTACCTCTCAACTAATCAAAGTGGTCATCTATTCTAGGCAAAGGATATTTATTTTTCACTGTCGCCTTGTTTAGCTATCTGTAATCAATATATAGCCAAAGCGAGCCATCTTTCTTTTTCACCAATAATACAGGTGCTCCTTAAGGTGAAACACTGGGTTTGATGAAACCTTTATCTAATAATTCTTACAATTGAACCCTTAATTCTTTTAGCTCAGCAGGTGCCACTTGGTAAATAGTAATAGAAATAGGAGTTGTACTAGGATACACAATTTCAAAATCAAGCTCTCACTATGGAGGCAAACCTAGCAACTCATTAGGAAACTCAAACACTATTAGAATTTATTTCAGTATTAGGTTGGAAGCATCAGTGTCGATGACATATGCTATGTAAGCTTCACACCCTTTTCAGATGAGTTTGCTTGCTGTAATAGCTGGGATAAGGTTATTCACATAGTTTCTCTCACCCATAACCATCACTGTTTGTCCCTTTATAGTTTAGAGGGTTAGCTTCTTATTTTTACAATCAAGTATGGGTTGATACTATGACAACTAGTCTATTCCTAGAATCACATCAAACTCATGAGAAGGCAATTAAATCAAATCCATAAGAAATAGACATTCCTAGATCACTTAAGGACATTGTCTATACACTTTATTCACATTCACACTCTATCCTAGAAGATTATTGACTTGTATATCTATATTCACATGCTCAAATTCCAATCCTCTATCATGTGCCAATATGGTACATACATATGACTGTATGGATCTTGGGTCTACCAAAGCTAATATTGGAACATCAAATAAATAAAAAGCACTAGTTATGACATCTGGTGATGCTGCTTCTTCTCTAGCTCTAACAACACACTATCTATCTGGGGCATAGGCTTCTAAACTGGTCCCCTAACTATGACTAGATTGATCTCCTCTACTCTTTCTTTAACCCCTATTCTAAGGTGCAACTATGGATGCTTAAGTGTGAGCACCCTCGTACTATCTCTGAGGACACTCTTATTGCTAGTGGTCCCTGGAATGACAAGTAAAGCACTCTCTTCTTCTACCCAACCTACATTGCCCTTAATGCCTCTTGTTACAAGTGTTATAGGTTAGGGGTCTATTTGTATTTGTCAATTGACTAGGAGTACTGACAGCCCTAGGAGGTAATCAGGGTCTAACTGTGGAAGCTTGCCTAGATCTCTAAGACTGTGTTTATCTCTGTGCCTTGTGCACTGACTTGAACTACGATAGTTTTTCTCTTCTTCTCTTATTGTCACTTAGGCTTATATCAAACAACCCCATAGTAAACTATCTCTTTCTCTAGAAGAAGTCTCTCTTTTCTTATACCATCTCCTCTATGTCATAAGCAGATGCCACTAATAGAGCAAAGTTTGTTACACTTGGATTTATTATTTGCATTCTTAACTCCATATTCAACCCCTACAAAAATCTCTTACACTTTTCTTCTTCATTAGGAATGAACTCTTTTACATATCTAATCAACTGAGTAAAATCCTTCTTGTATTTAGCCACTGTCCTCCTATCTTATTTCAAATCTAGGAACTCTTGCCTCATCTTATCTTTATAAGACTAAAAAATGTACCTTTTTTTGAATTCTATCAAGAAAAACTCCCATGTG
Source organism: Hura crepitans (assembly GCA_948208565.1). Classification (NCBI taxonomy): domain Eukaryota; kingdom Viridiplantae; phylum Streptophyta; class Magnoliopsida; order Malpighiales; family Euphorbiaceae; genus Hura; species Hura crepitans. The sequence continues at coordinate 4,608 of CANXYI011992239.1, forward strand.
AGCTCTATCACTGGCTTTCTCTTTCTAATACTATCCTATCAATGGTATGCTTCTTCCTACAGGAGAGAAGTTGTACACTTCAAACTATCTTCTTTTGAGCACTCCAGCTATTCCAAAATCTTGAAAATCCTTTCCAACTAGTACTCCACTCATGTTACATCATCCTCATTTGTAACTAGAAAATCCATAACTCCTATCTTTTTAATTCTTTCTAATGGAGTCTTCTGCACAGGAGCTATTGGTGGTGGAGGTACTGGACCTAGTCGAGGTGGATTAGCAGGAGTAGAGGTATGTCTCAACAGATTAACTATCTGCTACAACAAAGCTAAAGATGCTTTTGCTTAAGCTCATAGCCTATGTGCAACATCACTAGGCTTAGGAGAAGTTGCATTATCTGCTCTCTATATTGTAGTCAGAGAATAATTGGCCACTTCTTCTTTCCTCTGATGGTTTATTAACCATCTTGTATTACTATAGATATCACAAAACTTATCAGCCTCCATGTAATGTAGCATAACAGCATAACCAACCATAGACTTAGGCACTCATTTAAATTACCTAGGAACTTTAAACCTAAGATTTGATACCACCAAAAGTGACACCTCCTACCAAATTTCTAAAGAAACCCAACATGCAATGCGCTTCTTGCCAAGTCACCCACCCTAGAATTTCTCTAGAGGTAAACTCCTTAACACTTATGGATTGTTCTAGAACTCCATCAAAAATTGTCTAGATGTCTGATCTAACCTTTAATCATATTCATACATGGTCTGACAAACTTGTAAAAACCATCTACAAACACTTTATAGGTTATAGAAAACTTGGGCAGCACAATGGCTACTCAAGTGACATACCAAAATTTTTTTCACTTGTTAAAAACACTTTTATAGAAAATCATTCCATTTAACCTCTATTTGAACCCTTCTAGTCCCCCAATCAACATCAGTACACATCCACAGATATTAGAATCACACACACATAGGGCCTCAGGTCTACAGTAATCAAACCATTAAATAACCCAACCACCAAAACGCCTATCTATATATATCTCATTCCTAGTTTATATACAGACATAATAGCTCCTAAGCATGCTAACCTATTCCTATATAATTTATTTACTTAAGTGCCAGAAGTAAAAAGAAGAACAACTTTATTACCCTTCTACCTTTATATAGCTATACTGCAAGATCACCAAGGCTGGATTGCTTATCCTTACTACCTATGCACCACAACACAGGTATGCTGAGTATAAAACTTAGTGGTGAATTTAAACAATTTAACACATGCCACATGTATTAACATACATAAGTAAGCATAAAATAATTATCTAAGCATAATATGTGAGTAACTTTCCAGGTGACTGATGCCATTAAGATGATATGCCATATTTACTTCAAAATTACCAAAATGCCACTACATCTCATTTATTGAAATTATCATCAATTATTCTAGATTTGCATCTTTATATTTAAAGTTGATTTCATAAGCCTAACTATATAGATGACACTTATAGACACTAGACCAAGAGGGAATTAAAAAATATGCAGTGGCCCACATTTTGTACCTCGACCGCTGCATTAGTCAAATATAGCCATAGGATTCAATTCACAAGAACCTCTAAAAAGGCAAAAATAATGAGTAACTATGCTTAGGGACCAGTCCATAGACCTCCTAATGGCAATGGATCATATCAAATAATTTATTTAGTTTTGCCTAGCAAACTAGTGCAGTAGCCCTATTAGGGACCTTCGCCGTTGCACTGACATAGTTTGATATACTGTCAATAGTACTAATAATATAGTGGTCTACCCTATAGACTAGTACATTGGCTCAATTATAAACCTCAACTACTACACTGGCCCAGTCTGATAAACATATAGTTTAACAGTTGCAAATCCCTAAGTTGATAAGTCAACCCATCTAGTGGGTGTCTAACTAATGGGCCATCTAAGTTCATTTTAAGTTTATTTCTTTACTGATCAACTTTTTATAATATTCTAAATGCAAAAATAGATAGCTATAATTTTTATTTGACAGTTAAATTTTGACCTAAATAGTTATAAGGCCCTATCGGACAATTGCAAGTCAATTTTCTAGATTTTTTAACTCATTTTTGAAGGCATATTAAGTATTAATCGAGTCCATTATTTGGGATCAATCATTTAGATGCTAAACAATTATTTTAAATAGGGTTCCATAATCATTTTTAATGGGGCAGTTATAGGTCATATTCCTCTTTTGCGATAGCCATTTTAGGTTCATTTTAAGCCTCATTCAAGTCCTTTTTCAGTGCCAATTTCATTCATGATCAAGTATTTTTATAAGCCTAAAGCCAAGCTTAGAAGATGTCTCAAATTGCCATAATAGTGGCTTTTATACTTTGTCACACAAACATTACAAGTTAGGCCACTTTAAGGTATTAATTTCATTCCAAAACTAGTCCACCTACAAGTCACTTTTTCATGTCATATACCTTAGAAATCATTCCAAATCACCTTAACAAGCTATACACCCACACATGTCCTTACATAAACCTCATGGCCAAAAGAAGAACTTACCTTTCCATGCATTCCTTTCCTTAAAGCAGCAATATAATCATTCCTTACATACAAAATTAACCTTATTACATGTCTAAATGACCAATTCACACAAATTAGCCACTATTCGCACTATTTCCATATAAGAAATCCTAGCTTATCACATATGAATTCCATCATTCATGCTTCAAATGCCTTAAATTCAATTGCCGCACTACCAAGGGAGATGAATTCTTCACTTTAAGCATGAAAGAATCACCAAACACTTCACTTTGCCTTAACCTCCATTCAAACCATCTCACCTTCAAAAATCCATGAAAAATCACAAACATCTCTAATTCAAATTTCAAGCATATAGGAATTCTTAAAATTACCAAATCCCATAGGAAATAAATTAAAAGGGGTGAATTACTTATACATCAAAGTTGCCTTTTTAGTCCCCTTTGATCTACACCTTGAGCTCCCTTGAATTTTTTTGAGCTCTAGGAACTCTTATAGCTTCCAACACCTGCACAAAACAATTTTAACACAATTATGGGATTTTTTTGTGGTAATAAGCAAGGGAAAAGCTTACAAAAAAGAATGAAAATGGTGGGTAAAAGTTAAAAATGGCATCAAGAGGGAGGAGGAGGAAAGAAAGAAGAGAAGGGAGATGGTGAGTGGGTATGGCCAAGTGGACACTTAGGTGTCACTTTGGGCCTTATATAGTTAGTGAGGTGGCACAGGTGGGGACACATACCACTCAAGCATCCCAAAATAACTTAGTTTTGATAGAAACTTTAGGGTATTTTTAAAAATCACAGAAGCCTTTAAAAATCATTATGTTAGTTTCAAAAATCCTTGATTAGTCTTATTTAAAGGCTTGTAAAATTTTGCAACCAAATTCCACCGATAGGATAGTTAACCAATTACCTTAATTTACATGCAAAACCTTAAAATTATGAAAATTTGCAAATGACCTCTGAATTTAAAAATTATTTCACCAATGGTCTCAGGAGAATTTTTAAATTTTAGGGTATGGCATTTTTAGTTCTGTCCAGGCACATCCTGGGTCATTCCCAGCTCAACTCCATTTGAGCCTACAACTCACTAAATTATAGCCTAAACTAATTTATTAGATTTGTTAAATCTTTAAATTAAGCCATTTTCATTATTTCATGGCCCCTCAAAAGTTTCATGACTAGTTCCCCAGCTTCCAACCTCATAAAGGTGACTTGGCACACCGAGAACACTTTTTGACCTTGGTGGTACTATTCATGGAGCCTCGACTTACGGGCATTACATGTATGGATGGACTATTCTCCTAAGAAGGTCATAGAGCCTTACATAAGAAAGATTGTTAGATTGCATGGAGTGCCATCTTCAATAGTATCTAATAAAAACCCTAAGTTCACATCAAGGTTCTATAAAAAGCAATATAATGCCTTGACCACTCAACTTAGCTTTAGCATAACATTTCATCTTTAGACAATTAGAAAGAGTCATTTAGATAATTTATGTACTTGTTTAACTTTTAGTCCAAGTTGCTTGAGATTCTAATGTTGGAAACATATGTTTGATAGGTGCTTAAAGATATGTTGAGAAGCGTGCCATAGAGTTTAAGGAGAGTTTTGATTGCTGCCTCTCATTAGCAAAATTTGCTTATAACAATAGTCACCAATAAAGCTTAGGCATGGTACCTTATGAAGCTTTATATGGGAGAAAGAGCATAACACCTCTTTGTTAGAGTTATCTAAGGGAGAATAACCTAATATGACCAAATTTAATTAAGGATGCAAAAGAAAAAGTTAAGATTATCAAAGACAAATTAAGGTTGCATCAGATAGATAGAAGTCTTTTATGGATTTAAAGTGGAAAGGCATAGAATATGAAGTTGGCAACAAGGTTTTCCTTAAAGTGTCACCACGGAAGAAGGTGCTTTATTTTGGTAAGAAGTGCAAGTTGAGTCCGAGGTTTATTGCTCTATACGAGATAACTAAACATGTGGGAATAATAACCTGTAGGCTAGCTTTGCCTCTAGAGCTACAATAAATTCATGATGTGTTCCATGTGACAATAGCAAAGAGGTACATATTAGATCTATCACATGTGTTGTTACTTAAAGAAGTAAAGTTGCAGTTAGACCTATCATATGAAGAATTGCTAGTAAGGATTTTTGCATGAGAAGTTAAAGAGTGATGAAATAAGTTAATGCCTTTGGTGAAGGTGTTATAGATGTATCACAACATTAAAGAAACAACCTATGAAAGTAAAGCATAGATAAGAGGAAAGTATCCATAACTATTTAAACTAGGTAATTTTATGGATGAAGTTCTTTTAAGAGGGGAATAAATGTAATGCCCGAAAATCCTAGGGTTATAAATCGTATTTCTCGATATGTGAATAGTGTTTTCTATGACCCAAGTTACACTAATGTTACCAGATGGAAATCTTAACCATAATATAATTTTGGAAAAATTTTAAAGTGAAAATGAAGTCATTAAGATGGTTAAAAATGAAGGTAAAGTTTTTATGGCAAAATTTTGTGAATTATGATGTAGTTAAAGCTAAACAGTAAAATAATCTATTTTTGCTCAAATTAACTTGGGAATTATATGACCTAATACTTAAATATTCCAAATAGTCCATTAGCATTGGAATTGGAATTTTTGAATATTAAGAAGTATTTTATAAAAGTTGGGCAAAGATAAAAGTGTTGTTTTAATTTGGTCATTCAAGTTTTTCGAGTGTGGTTTTTTTAGGATTTTAGGTCATGTTTAAAGCGATTTTATAGGACATAAAAATATATCAATTTAGGTTTCAAAATAAGAGGAAGAATTTTGAAAGAATGGAATTAGATCCTAGAAAAAATAAGAGCCATTGGATCAAATGAAAGGGAAATTTAGACCTATAGATTAGAAGACTGATAAAGTTGGCAAAAATGGGTTAACACTTAAATAGTTCTTCTCTTTCTTCCCTTTTGTGGTTGATGACTTCTCCCTCTAAAGGTCCTCTATTTTTCTTTCATTCTTCTTCAATTTAATCACTTCGATTTGAATTTTAACCTCAATGTATGATGATAATTTCTAAGGCAAGAAGAGTGAAAGAAAAGGTTTAGAAGAGGAGATTTTTGAAGTTTAAGCATTATATGAATAGTAACCCCTATTTGAGTAAGTGTTTTTTTATGGGGTTTCATTTTTTTAAGGCATTTTAATGGTCTAATAAGAGTATTCTAAAGTTAATTTGAAGGTTGGAAACCTATAGATTTTTATATGCATAGTTGTGTTATGTTTGTAGAGAATAATGAACCAAGCAAGGGGAATGGAAAAAAGTAGGCTTAAAGGAGTTCCTAGGTGTAATGTGCACCTATTTTAAGTGTATACAATAACTCATATACGATTTTGTGTGATTTGAAACATTAAAGTGTGTATTTTGCCTTAATTGTGGAAAATAAGTGATAAGCTTGATGTGTGTAGCTTTAAGTGGTTAAATTGTAGTTAATGCTTATGTAATTAATGCAAATTAATGTGTGGAAGTAAGATTAGTGTGTGTACTAAATGATGGTTGAACCTATATCTAAAGTTACATGTTAATGATGTGTAATAGTTAGGTTAAAGTATGTTCTAAGTTAAACTAATGGTAGGATAAGTATGTATAATCTTAATTTTTCCTTTAAAGATAATAACATGGGTTGAATTGATGTATTGGTATGTGAATAAAGTGTGAATTAATGATGTTAGGTCATATGGTTGTTTGAGCTAAAATAAAGGTGAAGGAAAATATGATGATGGAGTTGGTTATTTTGCTTGAAATTGGTATTGTGTTATGTTAAGTGCATGATAAGTATGCCTAAACTAAAGTGTGGCTAATAGTGTGATGATATAGCATGAAATAAAGTACATAAAAGCTCACATTTGGGTTATTAATAAGTTGGGCTAAATGGTATAGTCTAAAGATAATAGCATTGTACATTTTTACAATTTGTATGATGTCATGGCTTGGAACATGGAAATTATGTATATAT
>CANXYI011992324.1:0-13794 GCA_948208565.1 Hura crepitans
AAAATCAACCAATTACTTGTGTTTCCATTCATATATTGTTTGGGGGTGCAATAGGTTGGGAGTTTATTCCTATTCTTGTTCTAGCCATATTGTATGTTTTAGGGGTTTCGGGTTCTTTAACCTTGGGGTTCCGCATCACATCCTTATTCACACAACCTTTCAACCATAATGCTTGAAACCCATCTAACATACCCATTCAACTAACTCCTTCATCATAAAACATATTAATATGTCTAATATCATCATCGTATATGCCATCATCTCAATATACATGCATTTTACATAAATCATATACACATGCCAATTTAGGCCATTCAGCCAAAACATCCTCAAAATATATTTACTATGTATTTCAAAACATTCAAAGTAATATAATCACATCATATAACACACTTAACAACATAAAAATGCATTAATGCCCATTAATTATTATATACCTCTTTTTCTATACTCGATGCACACACTTTAATTACAAGCATACACATACACATATTAAATTTCCATAATTACACTTACAATGAGTTCAAAATATGCCACCAAGCTTAATCACACCTTCTCTTTCCCCTTGTCCTTTTGATTGTTACCGGGCTCAACTATAAAATATAAACTCATTCTATAAAAATTTGTATAAATCAAACAACCTTTAAAAATCAAAACCAACAACATAGATGTGCTATTGGGCATCTAGGAAACCTAAGAAAAATGTCAGAACTTAGAAAAACTTACCCGATCAAAATGGGGTTACTATTTATCAAGATTCAAAATTGTTAAAATCCTTCGATTTTCTCGTGATCTCTTACTAAACCCAATGTCTAGAGGCTATTAGGAAGAAAAAGAAAAATAGGGGTTATCCACCATTAGAAGACATCAGCTCAAAGAAGAGAAGGAAGGAGGTGAGGGATAACACTATTAAGAATTTGACCAAATTAAAAATCCCATTTGACTTATATATGTTGGAAAATTTTATTAGTCAAAAATCCTTTCTTCTTTCCTTTTAATTAAATCTCTCTTGTCTTTCCTTCAATTAGCCTCTAATTAAACCATAAACATTCATTTAAACCATGCCCCATAAATCTATAAAAACCTGAGCTCGAAAACTGTGAAAAATCAATTAAAGCGTAACTTTTTTAACTTTACCTAATTTAGTAAAAATACTTTTTGATATCTAATAATTCCAATTCCATTGCCAACATACTATTTGGAATCTTTAAGTATCAAGTTGTATCGATCCTAAAATTTTTTATGCAATATTTGAATGTTTTATGGTTCAGCTAAAACTAAGTTACTATTCACATGACATTATCGTAAAACTTAACTGTCTTTTTTAGCCATATAAATGACTTTGTTTTAACTTCAAATTTTGACCCAAAATTATGTTATGATTAATTCTTCCATTCAATAAGATTAGTGTGACCCGACCTCAAGAAGCACTATTCACGTCCTGGGAAGTACTATTCATAACAATAGAATTTTTCTGGCATTACATTCTCTTTTCCTTTAGCTTGGCTATCCTCTACTTTCTCTAAGTTACATAATAGAAATTTAATTAGAAAAATCTACACTATACCAAACTAAAAAATAACACTTGAACTATTAAACCGAGCATACCTAGTTACCTAAAAAAATGCTAGGGTTCCAATTTAGGTTTAGCTTGATTTAGGGGTTAGAAACCCTAAACCTTTAAACTCCTCTTTTTCCTTCAAATCACCTTCTTCTAGCAAAACTAACACCAAATTGAAGCTCTAGACATAAAGCGGATCAATTTTTTATATTAAGTGGAGCTTTTAGTGGAGAAATGGTGGAAGAATGAACAAAAAAGAAATGAGAGGAGAGAGAAGTGGCATCAACCACTTAGGGTAAGAGGATGAAGATTGATTTTGTGATCTTATACAATGCATCAACATAGGCCCACCTTTTATATTAAGACCATCGATAGCCACGATTAAGCCACATGGCAATCCAACAACTATGATTAATCTTAAAGATTTAAAAATGCAATTTTAATCATTAAGGCCTCTAAAAAGTTCTCATTAGGTACTAAAAATTCCAAAATTTTTGCAATTTAGAAACCCCTAAAATTTTGTGTCCAAAACCAATGGAAACTCAGTTAATTAATCAATTGCAATTTTAATAAATTCAAATAAAATATCTATCAATGTTAGAAAATTATGATTTTAGCACCATTGGACTATTTAGAATTTTTTACCTTAAAGTCATGCTATTTTTGGGTCATTTTAAGCACATTTAAAATATTTTATCATTCAGCTTGAATTGAGTCATTATTTACTAGACATCGATGTAAAACTTTTAATTAATTCAGTGATCACTCGAATAACTTTATTTTCATTTCAAATTTCACCCATTATTTGTTTATGACTAGTACTCCCTCTCAATCACCTCAGTGTGACCTGGTTCTCGAGAAACACTTTTTGCACCTCAGAAAGTACTATTCACATAATTAGGATTTTCGAGCATTACACTTTAAGTTAACATGTGGATGCTTGTTTGAGAAATAAGTCCATCAAAGGCTTAATATAAGATATTGACATGGATACATAATCTATGTCAGTGAAACTATCTCATCATGTTAGTTATGTAAGTATCTTCCAACTTAAGATCACTAAGGTTATCTTAAGTATCAAGAGCTATGCTTTAACTCCGATGCTTTTACATCACTATGGTGTATACATAACTAGGTTTTTGGCTATAAATTAAGATACTTGTAGGTAGTTGAGTGATCAATAGAGGATTGACCACCCCTAAATTATAATGGAGAGTTTATCTCTCTATTCTAATATATATTTATTTTTGAGTTTGGCCAAAGTGAAATGCAAGTGTGAATAGGATTCACAAGGGCATTTTATGAATAAATATACAAATATTAGAACTAACATGCTTAGGGCTTGATTAGACATACAATATTAAGCACTGAGTTGACACATTTCTATACTCAAACCTAAATGAGATAAAGTGTACTAAAAAATAAATTGCATGGTAACTGGATATGGAAGGGTTAAGTAAAAACACTTGACTTTTTGTCACTTAGGTAGTCTTGATATATGGCTAGATACCTTTCAATACTTGTACATAAGTGAATTAATAATTGGGAATTAATTTTGGGCTCAATTGGATTGAACCACAAAAGTCCTAATTTAACTAGGACTCTAATTCATTGTTTATTACCAATATGCTTTTAAAACCCATAAGGTCACACACAAAAGGAGTATGAGGAAATTCAAATGTGTTTTGAATGGTTTAATGATATGAGATGTCATTAAAAAGATGAATTAGAAAGAAAGAATGAAGAATTGGGCTTGAAGCCTAATTAGTGTGCAAAGGTCCAGAATTAATGTTTTTGGAAACTAGGCCTTGTTAAGCTTAAATAATGTGTATGATTTTAATGGATTTTTAGGTGTTAAAATGGCCTAATAATAGGCCATTGTCTAATTAAAATTAGGGCCTTATTGAGCTTTGAAGGATCAACCTAGATAGACTAGAAGAAGAATGCACATAAGCCCAGCAAATGGCTTATATGGATAAAACTGTAAGGGAACCAAACTAATCAGCTTTTGAGCATTGCAAAATCGATTGGTTTATAAGTGTTGGGTTAATTGATTTGATTAATTTCCAATAATTCCAAAATTGATATTTCATAAATATGTGATGTTTATGATGTTAATTAAAGGTTTTCAAATGGTAAAAATCATTTGCACATGAATATGATTCATAAACTTACTTGACTATCAAAATTGTCACAATTTTGTTTCATCGTAATAATCGATTTTATTGGTTTTTTTTCCTATGGGTTAGAGGTTTAAATTGAAATTTTAATTTGATAAAATTGATTATTATTGATCTAAAAATGTTTCAATGGCTATTAGAATTGATAAAAAATTGTTTTGGGCTAAGTCCACAGTCTAAATTGCAAATGGATTTATGGGTTATTTTGAATGCGATTCTTAGTGACATACCATTTAAAGATTTTTAATCTAATTAAAATTCAATGTGATTGGATTTTTATTTTTTAGAAATATATGTTAAATATCATCTTGAAATTAATTAAATTTAATCTAAGGTTGATTAATTGTTTAAATTTCAAACAAAGGATGATATTAACATGAAATAGCCAAGTTTTACATAAAAATATGATTTCTTGTAGAATTTTGACATTATAATTCTCTAATGAGAATAAGATTTTAAATTAATTATATGGATTTTATTTTTATTCTAATCTAGTATAGATAAAAGTTATCAAAATATATTAGAATAAAATGAACATGTTTTATATGTATATCCTCCTTCAATAGAATCAGTCTCTACATGTTTCGTGCTTAAAGTAATTTAATTACTTGAGAATTCTAATGAAATTAGAAGTCTATAAAATGGATAGATGTAATTTAATATTTTAATGAGATTAAATAATTAAATTGCATGATTAACATGATTAATTCTTCATTAAAAGGGCATGAAAACTGATTAGCTTAAGATAATGAATCGAAACAATAACGCCCAAAAAATTAGGGGTTTGGAGAATAGTGTCCTCAGGATGAATAGTGTTTCTAAAACTCTAAACCTTATAAATTGACTAAAGGGATTTAAAGCAGGAATCACAAAAGGAATTTAAAAATTTAAGCTTAAATATTCGACTAGGAAATTAACCATATCATTTATGATATTTAACAAATTGAAAGGGAATAGAATTAAATTATTAAAATTATTATAACCTTATAATTAGGATGTAAATCAAAAATTTATAGTAATAAACCAAAAATGTATTTTAATAATACCAATAATCAAAAATTCTAATATACATTAAATCAGTTACTCTAAATATTAAATAAGAGTATATATATTAAAGATAGAATAAGAATTGTATTAAAACAAAAATTCACCTTCACATTTCTAATAAACTAACTAATTTTCAAAAAGAAATAAAAAGAGGAAAAATAAGACCAAAATAACCAAATTTTTCTTAGCCTTGGATTTTTTCTATTATTGGTCCCTATAGGAATTTCTTCCCAAAATTTCCCTACTTAACTGATGTTACCAATGTTGCTTTTTATTTTGTTGTCTGCTTGTATCTATTACAAAAGGAGAAATCTCTTTCTTTTCTTCAAACTATTCTTTTACCATTAATCTCTCCTTATAAGACAACACTCACCTATTCTTAATTCCCTTTTATTCTTTTTATTGAAATGGATTATTTGAGTTCGAGAATGGATAAATCAATAATTAATGGTATTTTAAGGGTGGAATTTAAAGAAATAAAAGAGGAGATTGGAATTGAAGGGCTAATGAATGTAATAAGAATTAGAGGAATTGATGTTGCTACTACAAAAATAAATTCTGCAGCAAAAAATCAAGATGACAAAGGGCTAGTAAAGCAAAAAGGGAGTAGTGCCAGAATGGCAATAGTAGCAATTACTACTGCAACAGTGGTCATTACTAAAAGAGGAACTAAAGTAAAGGACTTTGGATGGATGTAAAATTAAACACAGATAAATTAATCCCAAGAAAAGGAAGAGTATTTAAAGGCACTAAACGACTTATGATGGTGCAGTAGCAGGATGATACTGTTGAGTTATCACAGTAACCATGGGTGATCTAGCAAATGACTTGAGGTTAGACATATGAATTGAAGCTACTTTATATGTGGAAATAAGAAACTAATCTATAGAAAATTAATTATGTGGTAAAGAAAATAAAGAAGGATTAAGTAATGGAAGTAAATATAGCTATGGATTTAGTGATGGTTGACTAATAATGATGGATGGAAATACTATAATAGGCAATAGCAACTGCTACAGTTCCTTGAGGCAATCCGCAAGCATTGTAGTGTGCATAAAAGGAAGATAGTAGAATTATATAGTAAGGACATTGGCCACAAGTAAAAGCTATGAATTTCTACTATTATAGAGAGATTAAATGTAAGATTTTTAGTGAAAATACTAGCTCTCATAGCATATTAGATAGCAAAGGAAATTTGAGCCTAATAGGTATGTGTATTCGATAAAGTATGCTTTGTGTGATTGGCTTGTAGACTTAAGTGTGTGTTTCCTATTAGAACTACTTAATTAATGAATATAGGCTTGTATAATTTACAAATTACTATGTATTAAGATTACATAGATGTTTTAGGCATAATTAAAATAGGAATTGAGATAAAGAATAGATAATAAATTGGAACTCATATGGTAGCTGAAATACATCATTTTGGGTATGTAAAAAATAGGTTAAGTAAATTGATAGCATATTGACAAATAAATTATTCTTGAATAAATTGAAGGTAATTGGGGTGTAAGTGATAATAATGTGTCAGTAAACTCTTTATAGCTGAAGTTTTACATATGTGGGCATACATATGCAGTTGAAAAATATTATTTATATATAAGAGTGTATTTGGTTTTAAAGCAGTTATGTGATAATGTTAGTGGGATGATTGAGTTATAATTTGAATAGAAGATGAGACTAAAGAGAATAAAATGCTAACGAGGCTTTGTGGCTAAATGGTGTGTGGATACATTACTTAAGTTAGAAATAAAGAGATGGCCACTCGATGCCACATAAGTGAAAAAAATGAATAAGTGCACTTATTAATGTATATAATAACTTTATTAAACCTAAAGAACTAGGTGTATCTGCTAATATAGAAGTTATATGTTTTATGTATAGGTACATATACATAGTATAACTAATAATGTAAATAGGCTAGATAAAGGATTATGGTATAATTTAGTTATGAAATATAATGAAATAAGATAGGTACGTGTGAGTGATTATCATGGCTAGATACATACCAAGATATTATATAATATAAAGCATGGATGGTAGACATATCGTGTAAGTAAGATATGAATGTGAGAAATTAGTATAAATAGTGTAACGGTTGTAAGTCGAGGCTCTATGAATAGTATCTCAGAGGCTCAAATAGGGTTCTCGAAGTGCCAAGTCACCTTCATGAGGCCCGAGATGGGGTGTATTGGTCATGAAACTTTGACTGGCCATAAAATGATAAAAATGACTTAATTTAAAAATTTAGTAAAATTAATAAATTATTCTAGGCTAAAATTTAGTAGGCCGTAGGCTTAGATGGACTTGGGCCAAGAATGACTCGAGATGTGCCTGAATGGACCTGAAAATATTATACCCTAGAGGTTAAAAATTCCCTTAAGACCATTGGAAAAGGAATTTTAATTTTTTGAGCTCGTTTGTTATTTTTTCTTAAATTTTAAGATTTTCATGTAAATTGAGGAATTAGTTAGCTATCCTACCGATGGAATTTGGCTATGAAATTTTATAAGGCCTTAAATAGGCTTAATCGAGGATTTTTAGAACAAATGTGAAGATTTTTAGAGGTCCGAGTGAATTTTAAAATTTTCTCAAAGTTTCAACCGAAATCGAGTATTTTTCTAGAAGCTCGAGTGCCACGTGTCATCACCTAGGGCTGCCCTCTTTTCATTTAAATACTAGTCCTACGCCACATGGCTTTCCACTTGGCCAACTCACCCTCCACCCACCATTTCCTTCTCTTTTTTTCTTCCTCTACTTGATGCCACCATCACTAATTTTCCACCATTTTTACCACCTAAAGCCACCATTCCTCCACTAAAAATCACTAACTCTAAGTGTGAATTGATCCTTAAGGTCATTAGCCACCGTTCTTATTCATAGAAGTGGCAAAAATTCCTTAAAACACAAGTTCTACATTAAAGGGTGAGCTGAAATTCAAGTGTAAAGTAAGCTTAAGGAAGAATAAAGTTTAACAAGGGAATTAAAGGTGCCAAAGCATGGGAAAAGCTTTAAAAGTGAGATAGATACATGAATTTGATTGAATAGATACATGCCATATTGAGATTGCTTGTGAATTTCTTTGAATTAGTGTAAATTAGTCATGTATAGTGTGGGAATTATGAAAGTAAGCTTAGTGTGATATTGATTATGTATGATTAGGATGTTTAGTATGTTAAAATGGTGAAGAAAATGGATGTAAGCCTATAATCTCCTTTTAGCAGAGAGGTATAATAAGGTATTTTAGCTTGTGAGCTATGTCTAATGCATATATGTATGGTATACTTGAGAGGATTGATATGGTTAGCATGTAGGTAATGAGTGTGTGTTAGAATTGGTGAGAAAATGTAGATGTGTTAATGAACTTGTTATGGTCAAGAGGTGTGGATATGAGTTATAGCATCTATTTAGTGTGTGTGAGATATGAATCATGGTAGAATTTAGGTGTTGCCATAGGAATGTATGTGTAGGTGGTGAATTTGATGAAACAATGCAAGTATATATGTGTTTCATGTATGGTTGAGACATATGCATAGGGTGTCATGGCATGGCATGGTTAAAATGTCATGTGTGCATATGGGTGGAGGCTAGAATAAGGGTATATGGCATGTATATGTGATGAAATATGGAAAAATACATATATATAGTCATAAACAAGCTTTGGCTGAGAGGTATGTATGCTATGGGGTGGTAAGGAAAGTATGGTATATGATGGTATGTAATGTGCATGATGGCATGATGTCATGAGCATGTGGTTCATGGAATAGAATTAACATGAAGTATGTGTAACTATGCTTGGAAATCAAATTGGCATAAAGTATGTGTAACTATACATGGAAATATGATATGTAAAATGATAATCTTGGTATGAAAAAAAAGGGGTTAAGAATTGGGGTAAGAAATGGCTTAAAAATGAACTTGTAAGGTATAGGTAAAAATGACCTAAAAATGGCCTAGACTTGAATTTGTATTTGAACAATATGTGTAATGGATTGGAATGGGCCAATATTAATGGCATTATGAGATATGTGGTGTGAGATGATATGTGGCCTATAATGGGTAGTGGCTACGAGCCTGTAATAATGTACTAAAATCGTAAAGTGACCTATAACTGTCCTATAAAAATGACTATTTAGAAATTGACCTATAATTGGCACTTAAAATGAACATAACTAGACCTATTTTAATGACATGAAATGGACTTATAAATGCCTAAGTAAAAAGGCTTAGAACTGTCCTTCATAAGTGACCTATAACTATTCGGTAGGGTCAATATAGACTTGTAACTGTCCAGGTCAAAATTTGACTGTTGAAATAAAATCATGACTGACTATTAATTAATTTTAAATAATTTAAAATGATGATTAGTAATAAAATAAACATAAATGGAACTCAAATGACCCATTAGTTAGACACCCACTGGATGGGTTAATCGATTAACTAGGGATTAGTAGCTACTAAGCATCTGATGATGATTATTAGATACTGGGAGACCTACGGACTGATCCCTGCTATCCATTGGAAATATTTAATGATTATTGGAATATTGAGAGGTCTACATACTAATTCCTATTATCCACCAGAGCCATTTGATGATAATTATTGGGATATTGGGAGACCTACAAACTGATCCCTATTATCCACTGTCTAGTTTTGAGATGTTCCAATGAATTGATCCCTACTATTAGACTGAGTAAGGGCAGTGGTCGGGGCCCAAAATGTGGGCCACTACATAGTTTGAGTTCCCTCGTGGTCTAGTGTCTTAAAGTATAGTCTACCTAGTGGGGCCTACTTATTATATTAAATACTTTACCTAATGATAGAATTAGAGTATATAAATTAAAGGCATTATAAAAAGGGGCTTAAATTTAAATAATTGAGTATCAAACTGGCAAATAAAATAATATTATTTTATAATATAATTAATAAAATAATATTTTTTTGCTACATGGATAATATGTATTGCATTCATACATTCTGTAGCTTGTTTGCTTTTCTGTGTGCCTACAGTGACATTGTTTTATTATTTCAAATTCACCACTAAGTTTCATACTCAGCGTATCAGTGTTTTGGTGCATAGGTAATAGCAAGTAGCAGTTTAGCCTCAAGTTTTGTATAATGTAGCTACAGAGACATTAAAGGGTATCAGTCTTGTATTTTTTAACAGGTTCAGTAAGCACTCATGTAAATACTATAGGTTATGGGTTCAGTAAGCTTAGAAGCTACTAGTGTCTATGATTTTAAGTTAAGCATGTGATGTAAATAAATAGGCCTATGAATTTGAATGGTTTTAATTTTTGTCTGAGTTTCATGTTCTAGGCCTAAGGCCTATGTGTTGACTGAATGTCTTTGATAAATGTGTTGATGATAAAGGACTAGAAGAGTCTAAATGGTGATAGTAAAAGTCATAGAATTATTGCAAGTGTTTTTAATAGGTTAAAAATTTTTAGAATGTCACCCAGGTAGCCGTTGTGCTGCCTAAATTTTTGTAGAAGTTATAATAGCCAATTAAATGGCTTTTAGGATTTAAAATACCTTGAACAATAATGCCTAAGTGATAAAAGAAAAAATTAAGTTATATATATCTAGATAATAAACATTCTATAAGTGTTAAGGAGGGAAAATTCTAAGATAGGTAACCTAGTGGGAAGTGCATCACCTATCAGGTTTTGTGTCACAAATAAACTAAAAATGTAAAGAGCTAGTAAAATACTAAAATAATTAAATAGGCAATTAACTTGGAAAATAATAATGTATTAACATGACAAACTAAATTTATACATAATAAAGTTTAATGGTATAAAATTAATGTGAATTTGATAATGAACATGGTATAAGAATTATATATTTAAGAGTATAATATGAAAAGTAAGAATTGGATACACATATATGTTTAGCATTCTTACCTGTACATGCATTCATCATTCATTTAGATTCCTTATTCATTTAAAAGAAAATAAGTAAAAACAAATGCATCACTATATTTATCAAAAATGTATTATTTATTTATTAAATAGTCAAAAACATACCTTACTGCATTCTTTTATTTAGATAAAATTAAGAACTAATGCACATCTCATTCATTTATTGATTAGTATCACTAAATTTATTCACCCATACCCATTTAAGTAGACATGCAGTTATAGATATGTATCTGTCCATTTATGGCATATTGACATCAAATCACTTAATCACCATATTTAGTCACTAGAGTTATCTCATTTACCACTTTCATGTTTCCACACTCATTCATCTAAGTTAGAATAGAGTGTATTCATTCCTATAAGAGAAAACTAGGTTACCACGTCCAATCATGAGACACATTCATACATTTGCACATATATCAGCTCATTCACAAACTTGCATTAATTAGGCATCAATACATCTAGCATTAGTCACATACTTCAAGCACATAACATATATACACATGTAATATTCACAGAGTTTAGCATATTCATCCAAAAGAATTAGGTATAAAAAATTCATTAGGTTTACATACATTAATACAAACATGCTTGCATTAACATTCATCATTTGGCATAAGCATCTTATCCAGACATTAGATATATAACCCATATAACTTAGGAACATAAAGGATAAGTAATTTATAGGTACACATCATCTAAGATAGAATTACATTCATTCATGCATCATAGAAAAGATTCATTCATTCATTTATCTAAGAACTAAGCATAAACTTACCCACGCAGGGCACTACATTCATGTCAACTCATATCAATTCACACATCCTCTAGGAGTTACATTCATTCACACATCATAAAAATGATTCATTCATTCATTTATCTATGGACTAAGCATAAACTTGCCCTTTTAGGGTACTATATTCAGGTTAGTTCATATCAATTCACACATCCTTTAGGAGTTACATTCATTCATGCATCATAGAAAAGATTCATTCATTCATTCATTTATCTAAGGACTAAGCACAAACTTACCCATGTAAGGCACTACATTCATGTTAGTTCATATTAATTCACACATCCTCTAGGAGTTACATTCATTCAAGCATCATAGAAAAGATTCATTCATTCATTTATCTAAAGACTAAGTACAAGCTTACCCATACGGGGCACTACATTGATGTCAGTCTATATCAATTCACATGTGCACATCTCTTAGTCACATAGTTTATACATATAAAATGCACATTCACATGCATTTATAAAAAATTCAAGTGTACACATACATTAGTACATTTATATATAAAAAAATAAGGTAATAAGTAGCCATATACATTTATCACTTCCATGCACCTAGATATATTTAAGCCTCTAACACATACATTAGTCATGCACTTACATCACACACAACACATATACACATAATGTCACATGTATACTTCTATAATATTGATGTCCTTTACACTAGATACGGTTTAGAACATTTCATTAGGCTTACCACTAGATTTGATTCGGTCCACACTGTCAAATTATTTTTTAATTTAGTCACCAAATTTGATTTAGTTTGATCAACTTTTAGCTTTTTTAAACTTATCACCATATTCGATTTGATCAACTCAGCTTTTTTAGACTTATCACTAAATTTGGTTTAGATAACTTTTAGCTTTTTTAAACTCATCACCATATTTAGTTCGATCAATTCTTAGCATTTTCAGACTCATCACCAAATTCGATTCGATCAACTTTTAGCTTTTTAGACTTATCACCAGATTCTGTTTAGTTAATCTTTAGCTTTTTCAAACTCATCACCAGATTCAGTTTGGTCAATTTTTACCTTTTTCAGACTTATCACCATATTCAGTTTAATCAATTTTTAGCTTTTTAATTCTCATCACTAGATTCGATTCAATTAACTTCTAACTTTTTTAGACTTATAATAGATTCAATTTGGTTAACTTTCAGCTTTTTCAAACTTATCACTAGAGTTAGTTTGGTCAACTTTTAGCTTTTTAAACTTATCAACAGATTTGATTTAGTTAGCTTTCAACTTTTTTAGACTTATCACTAGATTTGGTTTAGTTAATTTTTAGCTTTTTCAGACATATCATTAGATTTGGTTCGGTCTATCTATAACTTACAAACTTAAAGGCAAGCAAACACCTGTAATTGATGTAGTTTTCTTTAACTTTAACATATTCCTTTAAGCAGGCACTTGCATTTAGTGTAGTTTATCTTCACCTAGATGCGGATAAACACTATAGTCAGTATAGTTCTTTTCAATTTATTGCTTTGATTTCACTTAGAGGTGAACAACCACCCATAGTCAATGTAGTTATTTTTAATTTAATGTTTTAATCTCACATAAAGGTAAATAGGCATCCATATTTGATATAGCTTACTTTTAAACTTTATCTATCTAAAAATTTCAAAAGTAAAGGAGTGTTCAGATCTAGTTGGATTTTTACCTCACTCGAAAATGAGTAGGAACTCGTATTCGGTGTAATTTATCTTCACAATATCAATCTTTTTCAAAAAGAAAATACAATTCACATCTAGCTGGTTTTACTTTGATTCGGAGGCAAACATCCATATTTAATGTAGCTTCATGCTAGGTAAAGTATAACTTCAATTGAGTATCTCAAACTCAAGTACTTTAATGTGCACTATGGCTTTAGATTTTCAAAGCAACACCAAAGTGAAGCAATTGTAGATGCCTAGATTTTGGGTGTAGAATTTTTCTATGGACTTGGACTTTGACCCGACCTAAAAAGCTTATGGTGCAACCTAATTAGAGAAAAAATGGGGATCTATGTTAATAGTAAAGGGCCTAAAGCCCAACACTAATGATGTATGTACACAAGCAAATCAAACTAAAAGAGAACATTCAAGTGACAAGTTGAGTATTCCAAGTGGGCCAATCACAAAGAGTAAAGGCAAGAAGCTTAAGGAAGCTTATGCAAGCTTTATTAGTGGATATATGCAAGATCAAATAAAGCTTCAAGAACATGCAATTCAAGATTCAAAACAAGCTTCAATTGGACTACCTTAACTAGTTAACCTTTCTCAAGTGTTTGGATCTTCTCAA